>JAVRFV010002311.1:711772-731772 GCA_032716605.1 Paralithodes platypus
CAACACGGAGTAGGCAGAGAAGAAAAAGAAGATGGGAAATATTAAGAATAAGAAGAAAATGGGGGGGGAAAAATAAAGGTGGAAAGAAAGGTGAAAAAAAAGAAAAAAAGGAAATTACGAAGGGAAACAAATGGGTAGGAGAGGGGCCAGGGGGGACCTGGTAGAAGAAAGGACGAGGAGGAGGCAGATGAGGAAATAGATAGCGGAAAAAAAAAAAACAACGTGAAAAAAACTGAATAAAGGGGGAAGAAGAGACCGGAGAAACCAAACGGTTACGGCCTGGGGGCCGGGGGATAGGAAGACATAAGAAGAACAAAGAAGAGAAAGAGGACGTGGGAGATGGATATAATATTAAAGCAGAAGGGGGAAGAGGAAGAAAAAGAAAAAAAAAAGAAAGAGGTTGGTGGTGAAGGAAGAGGAAAAAAAAAAAAAGGATCGATTAGAAGGAATAGATAGGACATTAAGGAGACAGGCCAGATAGGGCGGTAAGTAAAGTTAGAGGCTAAATTTGAGATAATTATGACCAGATTAGCAGATAGATAGATAAGAACAGGAGAAATAAGGGGGGCCATAAATATGGACCAGGGGACGGGGGAGGAAAAAGCAAAACGAAAAACGAAAAAAGAAACGAAGGAAAGAAATATGAAGGTAAAAAAACACAAATATTTTTGAAGATTGACCAAAAAACAAAAACAAGGAGGTCCCAAACATAGATTACAAAACAAGAGGGAGGTCAGGCGGGAGGGCGGTGCGGCGAAGAAATGGGTTTAAAAAAATAATAATTAAAAACAATTAAATAATCTCCTTCCAATATCGCGCTGTTTACTGGTGATTAATTTCTGGTTGAGAGGGTACAGAGGGAGCTAGGGCTACAGGTTGAGTTAGAGGCAAGAGGTTGATAAGGTATGAACGGGTAGTGTTAGTGTTTAGGATTATCGTAGATATTAGATAGGTAGGATAGGGAGGGGGGTAGTTAGATAGATGGGTTGGCTGGATAGTAGAATATATGGTGTGCTCGGGACGGATGGGATATTATAGACAGGATAGCGGAGAGTAGACAGAGGGAGGGAGAAGGAATTGAGGGGGGAGTAGTGGAGTAGTAGGAGAGAAGAAGAGGGGAGTAGTGGAACGAAAGTACGAGTAGTTAGTTGAGTGGGGAGTGTATAGTAAGTAAGTAGTAAAAGACAAGTAAAAGAAACAGAAAACATCGATGATGTAGGGGAAAACGGGGAAAAAGAAAAAGGAAAAAAAAGAGGAGATAAAAAGGGAGGGAAGGAGAGGAGAGGAAGGAGGAGGAAAGGACGGAGGAGGAGGAAAAAAGGGAAACAAGGTGGAAAAGGAAAGATTGGAAAAACCCCCCAGGGACAACAAGATGAAGAAGATAGGTTGTTAGAAAATAGATAGAGAGGTATATAGAGTTAGATAGATAAGAGACAGGAATAGACAGATATATACTGTAGAGAAACAGATATATATACTGGAGAGAGAGAGAGAGAGAGAGGGAGAGAGATGATAACATTGATGAAAAGATAAACAGATCGAGTTAAAAAGCATGGCTAAATAAACCACAGTGACAAATATCTCGCCTTCAAATATAAGAGTGGATACTTTTTTGGTGTAGGTACTGATCAGTTTCCGGTTGACTGGGTGAGCCGGAAGTAAGTAGGTAGCAGGTAGATACGGAACCAGGGAAAAGGTCACTACAAAAGTGATGGGTTGATACTAGATAGATGCATGGATAGATAGATCGATAGATGGATAGATAGATAGATAGATAAATAAATAGATGAATGGGTAGGTAGGGATAGCTAGATGGATGAATGATTAGATGGATAGATATATAGATAGATAGACAGACAAGTAGATTAATGTATATATAGATGAATTGACTGATTAATAAATATAGTGTTAGATAGATGGATAAAAAGAGATATTGATGCATATAGATTAATAAATATTTAGACATAAGTATATACTCTGATATCTATATAGAAAGGATATACATATAATTATAATCTTAATTGTAAGTGGAATAGAAAGCTGTTAATTGTAAAGGATAAGAAGAAGCCTCGGTAGGAGTAAATTAAACTAATCATTATTACTATCATTAATACAACATTGTCACTTGCAAAATAATAATCTTGGGTAGAGGATCTGAAGAGCGAATATTTGCAGCAGGAAAGAGAGGAAGAAAGCAAGATAAGGAAAAAGAATGAGGAATAATTACTGTAAAGGATAAACAATTAATAGAGAAGAGAAGATTAATAGAGGTTTATACTACAATGAAGAAAGACATGAACTATTATAGCAAACATTGTGAGAATTGAGAGAAAAATGTACCTGTTACACAGTTAAAAGAAGAGAATACTCGTATACAATCAAGAAGTACACGAGTTAAAACTTAATGATTACCGGTATTATTAAATTAAGCACCTATACTGACAACACATGAACACAGATAAATTACATAATATGACCTAGAAGACAAACGTATGAGACGATAACCAAGGAGAGAGAGAGAGAGAGAGAGAGAGATGAATGACTAAACATAAGCTATGAGCCAGACATAAGATAATAACCAAGACAAGAGAGGGAGAGAAATTATGCAAAGGAGTATTATGAAGTCGTGAAGAGAAAGACCGACAATATAAATTATGGGATGGAGGAAGGCAGAGAGGAAAACGGGGGGGGGGGGACTATTATGCGAGAGACAGATGGGGAAGGAGGAAGGCAAAGGAAGATTATGAAGGGTATATGGATGTCAAAGGGTTCATTGAGATAGTCTTTACCCTTATAATTCCAGTACATCCTTCCTAAACTGTATACCTTCGTCTAATGATAGCCAGAATACACTGTCAAAATGCGTCATAATCTTTATTAGCGAGCGAGATGGGAAGAAGGCAGGCAACGGATAACAGATGGTGGAATTTAATTATATTACACTCTACTTAATTAATGTTGTTTTTCATCAAGACTTGAAAAAAATTCTCTAAATCTAGTTAGAACGCCGATTCAAAATATTTGAATATTTTACCCAAGCATGTTTAGTTTACGATATAAGACGGGTTTAATGTTCTGATAAAGGGTAAGATATTGAAGACTGGTAATAATACATTTCATGTGATTATAATAACTCATAATTGAATGCCGTACTGTAATACATATCGTATACTCGTAATGTATTTTATACTGCAATGAATATCATATACCCGATTACATTTCTATTGAACGGACTTAAAAAGAAGGAATGTACACCATTTTAAAAGCTTTACGATATTAGCTTGTAATTAATTATTTTATTATTTTTTATAATTTTGTGTATGCAATTTGAAAAGAAAAAACAGTAAGAGAAGGAGATAACCAACTTACAGTAGAGAGATGGAACCGAACCATTTAATTACAGAGAACAATATAATACATATTGACAAATAACACACACACACACACACACACACACACACACACACACACACACACAACCACACACACACAACACACACACACACACACACACACACACACACACACACACACACACACACACACACACTCACTCACTCACTCACTCACTCACTCACTGGCGTGAATTGTATTTTCCCCATTTTGATTAATCAGCAATTATGATGAGTTTGTAGCAAAATTGGTTACTAATTATATATTTACAGTATATATATATATATATATATATATATATATATATATATATATATATATGTATATATATATATATATATATATTCATGGGTACCATCGAGGAAGAGCTCCTGGCTGCCCAACGACCCGCCGTCTACTGTAGAAACGTGGATGACATCTTCGTGCAAATCAAGGACCTCCACGAACTACAGGAACTCCAGCGTCGCTTCATGACCTCCTCCGGACTTAACTTCACCTTTGAAAAATCTAACAATGGACAACTCCCCTTCCTCGACATCCTCGTAGCTCTGAACGACCATGGGTTCAAAACCACCGTCTACATTAAACCAACTAACACAGGACAATGCCTCAACGGTGATAGTGAATGCCCCCGCCGTTATCTTCTATCCTCCATCTCCGCCTATATTAGGAGAGCCCTCACACACTGCTCTACCTGGGCCGACACCCACCAGGAACTAGAAAGACTATCCCAAGTTTTAGTAAAATAACGGATACTCCAACTCCGACATCTCCAGCACCATCAACCACCATCTTGAAAAATGGTACACCCAAAGCCCTCCCAACATTGACCCCCCCCCCCCCCCCCCCCCCCAATGAAATTAAGATCTTCTACCGCAATTACATGTCCTCTGAACACAAAAATGACGAGGCCGTCTTAAAAGAAATAATCTCCAAGCATGTCCACCCAACCAACCCGGAAAACAAAATCCAATTAATAATTTATTACAAATCCCCCAGACCTCCAACCTCGTTTTCCCTCCGCAACAAACCAGCCTCCACCAAGATAAAGAGCCCGATGACCGACGATCACGTCATTTACCAACATAACTGTAATTATGAGGACTGTGGACCTCATTCCTATATTGGTATGACGCAGACTCGCCTTTCACGTCGGTTAACTCTTCACCTTCAGGCTGGAGCCATCAAAGACCACTATCTCACCCCTAACCACCCTCACCTCACACCGCAACGAGTTAGAGAAACACACCACCATACTTGATAAAGAAAGTGACCCAAGGAGATTACCTATACTCGAAGCTTTATATATCCAAGCCTTACATCCCAACATCAACAACCAAACTCTGGACCTTCAGATCCTTCCTTCTGCCAAAAGGCACTACCCTACAGGACCTAAACACCCCTCCTCGCCCCCCGGTTTGCCCTTGACGCAGCCCCCGCGCTACCTCCTTCAGCTTCGTCTTCTGCAGGCGCCACACAACTTAGGCCACGCCCCTCGACACGCAGCCAATCAGCTTCGACCCCACCTATCGACCACCATCCCGCATCCAGTGCGCTATGCGTGAAGCGGGTTACCCCTTTTCTATCCTAGTTTCCCTTCCACCAATAGCAGACTTTTGCCCCCTGTTTTCCGCCTCCTCTGATCCTCCACCCTCTATATATACCCTTCCTGTTTACCTTTTATATCAAGTGGAAGAAACTTCAACAACTTACAAACGCAAAATAACTACAACTCCATCAACATCAATGGCCTTCCATCACCCACATCAACTGCCTCTCCACACCCAACTCCATGGCATGCTGCTCAGACATGCTGCTAACAACAAAAAAATCAAGAAAAATAGCAAGGAGGGGACAGGCCTCCATCTTTTACTCTTCGAACTTTGCTCTTCATTCCACAATTTGCTTCTCTCTAAGTCTTAGAGACCTCTCTCATCTCCCACTCCTGTAATTGTAAATTGTTTATATCATTCCTTCCTTACTTGATAATGCTGGTTGTCCAGTGAAACGCGTCGTATATCCTGTATCATCATGTACTTTAATGTAACCCTGTACCACCATGAATTTTGCTCATCTCCTTCATCTACTTCCTGCCACCCAGCGAAAACTCATCAGAGACCTGGAAACTTTGAATAATAAAATTTCCAACGCAGAAATTGCCATTTCTTTCAACCTCGTATGTATTAAAGAAAATTTATTACTTGGCTTTACCAACATATATATATATCCAGTATATATACTGTATATATGAAACACTTGGAAGTATTATGATGCAGTCATAATATTTTCAAATGTGTCTTTTTTTAGTATGATGGAATCAGCAAGGGATTATATTTTAGATCAATTGAAGCCATATATTACACTAAATGACCCATTTGGGGAAACGGTCGCCATATTTTAATGCTGGACATTGTACATACAGTATATATACAGTTATTATTAATACTACTTGAAATTGATGTGCAATAACTTTGGAAGATTGTAATAATTCTAGTATGTGTTTTTAATGTATCTACTAAGAATATTTAACACAAACTATTTGATATATATTATGGATGTCATGAACAAAAATAACTGATTGATTGATAGATTGACTAACAATTTATTGAGAGACTAAAGCTTTTGTGCGAGGAAATATTTGCAATATATTACTGCTGTCTACATCTTACAAGAAAATATAAATTAGAAAAACTAATTGTCAGTTCCCGTCTAGGGCAGTTGGCCCCTTGAAGACGAAGATTGTTTTTTCTTACTTGAATGAAATAGTCCAATTTTGGCCAGACCGAGCTTTACAAATGGTGTCATGGACAGACCCTGCTGCCTGTAACTCCTCTTGTTTATCCTAGGCTGTTCCTCAGTTTACTCTTGATCCCTCCCACCACCACAGACGTTTGTTAGGGTAAATACGGAATCAATGCCTTGTCCGCGGTTGTGAACTTGTGTGAAGCTTATTACGCTCGCGTTACTCTCAATGTTGTTGTTGATCTGGATCAGCCAAAAGAGATGTTTCGGAGAGGGCTAACTCCAAGACTACACAGTGCCACACACCGTTAAATTTGCAACTTATTTAAAGTCGCCACAATATCTATTCGGTACAACAAAGGTCGTCATTGCATTACAATCGCCATTTAATTAAAGTCACCACTGTATTTAACTCATCATTGCATTGTAAATCGCTGTATTATAGTAGCCATTGCATTAATGTAGCCCCTGCAATAAAATAGCCATTACATTTAAGTCGCCACTGTACCGTACTAGAGTCACCATTCCAATAAAGTCACCGCTGCAGTAACTCGATACTCCATATAAAACTGCCGCTGCATAGATATCGCCACTGTATTGAAATCACCATCATAATATTCACCATTGCAGTAAAGTCACCTCTGGTAGAATCGCCTCTGCAGTAAAGTCACCTCTGCGGTAAAGTCATCTCTGCGGTAGAATCACCTCTGCGGTAAAGTCGCCTCTGCGGTAATGTCATCTCTGTGGTAAAGGTGCCTCTGTGGTAAAGTCGCCTCTGCGGTCATCTCTGTGGTAAAGTTGCCTCTGCGGTAAAGCTGCCTCTGCGGTAGAGTCACCTCTACGGTAATAATACACACATAAATACACAAAGAATCTCTCTCACTCACGTATTCACCACTCTATCTTTCTGTCTATATTTCTATCTATCTGTCTGTGTATCTATCTATCTATCTGTGTACCTATCTATCTGTTTATCTATCTATCTATTTGTGTACTTATCTATCATCAACTTGGGATTGTACCTTGATCGTTGGCACCCTGGAGTTAAGGTGAGGGTAAATAGAGCGTGATGGGTTTCTCAGCTGGGGGAACGGCTTATACTGGGTGTCACACTACCAATGTTATCGCTAGAATGATTTCCGAGTCTCAGCTGCCAGTGCGAGTTATCTGGAGGGATTTGTGTTCTGTATTTTGTTTTTAAATTGGTTTTATTGCCTAAGTAAAAACGCTATTATTTTGAGAGTGAATGTAGTTGACTCCACTGCAATATATTTGTACTTAAGTGACAGAGATGTTGTGCCATTTAGTATTGCATGATATATATAGACCTCCATTATCCTGAATTAATTTGGTGTCTGCCTGCAACACTTCCAGTAATTGCACGTATGCCAGAGGTGTGTGCTCCACTTAGCGCCCTTGTTCATAGTATGAGCTAAGCACTTGAGCACTTTCCACTTAATGAGAGAGAAGGCCCAAGTTGAAATCATATAGCACTCAGTTAGATTCTTTTGGCTAGGTTATTTTAATACGAAGTAGATTAAGTTCGGTTAGGTATGGTTAGTGCATGGTTAATATTGAATAAATTGGGTTATGATTTTTAGGTAAAGATAATATATATATATATACTGTATATAGATTAAATTAAGTAAGATCATATTTTGTGGTTAAGTACATCGAAGATAGTGTTAGATTATGGTATTATAATGTAGAGATACATTTATTAGGTTAGGTTAAGTGTGGGGGACTGGACTAGGTTTATATGTAACGTGCCTGTGGGCGAAAAGACTGGTAGGCAAACAGACCGTGAGCCAAACACACCATGAATAAAGATATTGGTTAAAAAATAAAATAAATATACGAGACCGTAAATTTCCACTTTCGAAAACAGTAGTATTTTTTACCGTATTTTACCTATAAATAGCGTTAATGAGGACGTAAATAACCAGTAACGTCGACGACTAGCGAACTTTGCTAAGATTATGTGGTCGTCGTTCTCTTTTTTGTCTGTTTGTAAACAGAATTTCTCAAAGAACTAATGGACGGATTTATATGAAAAAATTACCTGGCCCCCTGTCTCCCCGAAAATACCCCCCCCCCCCAAAAAAAAAAAAAAAAAGCCAAGCATCATGTACACTTACTATGAAACATTCAGGATACTTTGGCACTTTACTTAAAACAAAAATAATGGTATTGATGTATGAGAGTTTGGCGGTTTAGCCCCTAAAGTTATAGATGTCATTATCTCATTATCTCTTTAACATGCTTTAACAAAGTTGAACGAGATTTAGATGCTATTTTCAGTGGATACCAATGATTTAATCTGGCCATTGACCAATTTAACCGCAAACTAAATCGGCCGGGAACCGCTTCACTACACCCCTGGATAATTACAGTTGCGGACCATTCTAGAATGGTCACTCGACCATCTTCGGCTCTGCCTAAATAAGGCCACATACTGAAGTGTCTGCAAACGAAAAAGATCATGGACCTAAATGGTCACATAGCCAGTACCAATCGGACTAATTCAACTGCTCAAATCTACTCATATCAACCAAAGATCAAACCGCCGCGGACCAACACGGGTGCAGACAAAGACGATTTTGATTGACATGCTCTGGTTTTTATGTATGGCAGAGGTATGTGCTCTGCTGAACAGTCTTATTAACAGATTGTTACCTTTAAAATAAGATGTTGGCAAGAGTTCTGTCATTCCTGTGACCGTAAATATCAGGGATTCCATTGAACAGCGTACTGCCAAAACAACAATTCTTCCACAAACTTGCTCATTATACTATGTAATACATAAGTTACTATCACGTTTTTTTTACGTTCGCATGTGCTTCAAATACTCCGTGACCAGTACCATTTATTTCACATGGTAAAAGTGTAGGGTAAATGCCCCACTCACTAGATTTCTCTCTAAGTTGATTTTGACTGAACAATATGGTTGACAAACTAGATAGGTATCATGGCGGCGATTGGAGAGAGATTGTTCCGTTGCTAGGAGATAGACAGAGAAGGAGAATGTGGGAAAAATTCGAGGAGGAGGAGGGGGGGGGGGGGGGGGTTGGAGGAGGCGCAGTCGTGAGGGAGGGAAGGAGAGGAGTGAGAGGGAGAAGGAAAAGGAGGGGGAGAAGAGGAACAGGAAGTAGGTGAAGAAAAGGGGGAGGACGTGATGTGAGGAGACAGAAGCAAAGGAGGAGGAATGGAGGAAGAGGCGGTGGGTGAGAATAAAAAGAATAACGAAGGAGGTCGGAAGAGAACGTTGAAGAGGATGTGGAGCGGAAAGGAAGGAAATCGAGGCTAGTAGGAGGAGGAGGAACAGATAAATATGGCGAAGGATAGGGGGAGGAAGAGGGGAAGGAGATATAGATACAACCATTAAATATACAATATCCCCTCTCTCTCTCTCTCTCTCTCTCTCTCTTTACTCTCTTTTCTCTCTCTCTCTTTACTCTCTTTTCTCTCTCTCTCTCTCTTTACTCTCTTTTCTCTCTCTCTCTCTCTCTCTCTCTCTCTCTCTCTTTTCTCTCTCTTTTCTCTCTCTTTTCTCTCTCTTTTCTCTCTCTCTCTCTCTCTCTCTTTTCTCTCTTTACTCTCTCTCTTTTCTCTCTTTTCTCTCTTTTCTCTCTCTCTCTCTCTCTCTCTCTCTCTCTCTCTCTCTCTCTATCTCTCTCTCTCTTTATCTCTCTCTCTCTCTCTCTATGTCTCTCTCTCTCTCTCTCTCTCTCTCTCTCTCTCTCTCTCTCTCTCTCTCTCTCTCTCTCTCTCTCTCTCTCTCTCTCTCTCTCTCGCTCGCTCGACTTGGGAGTAACAATATTGCGTAACCTAAAACCTAGTCAACAATGTACAGAAGTTGCTAAGAAAGCAAACCAAATTATAGGTTATATATAAGCAAATCTTTTGAGCATAATTCCAAAGATGTAATCCTCACTCTGCAATTCGTTAGTCCGTCCACTTCGGGAATATTGCGTTCAGTCCTGGTGCCCCTAGTACCAAAAAGATGTAGACAATCTGGAGCTAGTTCAACATAGTTACCAAAATGATACCGTGTTTGAGGAACAAACCATATCAGGAGCGTCTTGATGAATTAAATATTTTTACCCTAACACAGCGGAGATTAAGAGGTGACTTAATTCAAGTTTCAAAATCATCAAAGGCATCGACAATTTGAACTGCAGTAAGTACTTTACAATCGACCAGTCAAATTACACAAGGGGAAATGGTTACAACATTTTTGGTAAGTAATGTAACTCGTATTAATCTATTTTTTTTTTCGTTAATTGAGTTGTCAATCTGTGGAATGGGCTTCCCCAAGATGTTATAGTCTGCAACACCGTTGATTCTTTTAAAGTTCACCTAGACAAGCACCTTGCCCGAAACCCACGGATGATTGCATTTGTAAATTAATACATTATTTCCTTAGTACCGGTACTGTATTGTTATTATCTTAACCTAATTGAATTCACACTTTATCATATCCTTTTTGAGAAACTGTTGGGCGCTCAAAACGGCAGTAACTTAGAGAGCAAGTAACCTCGTGGGATCGTAAGACCTGTTGTTGCTTGATTTCCTTTGTACTCCTTTGTTCTATCTCTCTCTCTCTCTCAAACACACACACACACACACACACACGCATGTCATTCTTTTGCAACCCATTTGTGTTTCGTCCTCATTCCCTTGTACCCTTATATTTTTATTCCTTCTTATTACTCCCGTTCCTTCTCCCAGCTTTATTGCATCCTTCCCATTCTATGTAATTATACCTCTTACACACGCACACACATCAGTATATATATATATATCTCTCTCTCTCTCTCTCTCTCTCTCTCTCTCTCTCTCTCTCTCTCTCTCTCTCTCTCTCTCTCTCCTAAACACACATACCTCCACTCACAAACACCTACAAACACGCTTACAAACACACACCTCCACTCACAAACACACAAATACTCCCTCTCCCTCACACGTTAGCTAAGAAATGGATTAATGCCAAGAAACAAGGTTTTCTTGTTAGCGTAATCGAATCAGAGGAAGAAACGTGGTGGAACTAAACTCTTGTCAACCCTTTCGGCGTATGACGTATTCTTCATATAATTGTATAATAATTCTGCCTACCATTAACCCATTCAGTACCGGTGACATGCTTTTCATTATATTTTGGCAACTATTAGACGATGTCATGCAGCTTAGGAAGGACGTTTATCAATTAATCATCTTAGCTATCATATATCCTTCGTAAGTTTCATGAAATCGTCTTAATTTAGTTGAATTCAAATGATGAAATGTCACCAGTACTGAAAGGGTTTAGCGAATTCGTTCAGCTCCAGATGGATGTTTGATAAACGATAATTTATTAACTGCATTAAAATTACTAGATGACCATTTTACTCAGATTAGGAAGGAAGGCCATAATCCATCTATCTATCTATTGCCTGACGCCATGATCCCCGAGGGGTTGGACCCGAATGAATCGCCTCCATATTCCGAGGCAATGGGTTTGGTTCTTTTGCTTGATTTCGGGAGAGGGTTGGTAGCCAAAGCGGCCATTCCAACTGCCCAATGTTGTGTATTGTGTAGGAGGTGCGTGTGGAATGTTATCGTACTGTTGGAATGGCTGAGGATGTGAATGTAGTCTGTAACCAGTGTAATCAGGTCACCCCGTGCTGATCAGGTACTAGCATATACTTGTGTACATACAAGACCTATCTACCGCACCTCTAATGCCTGCCGTTACATAGAGAAGTGCAATAAGTATGCCGTTTGGCATACTTATTGGGCACCCATGGGATGGTGAACCTTTGACCTCCTGTACACCTTACCACTCAGCCATGCAGGTTCTCTATAATTTGTTTTTTCTATGTGGATGAGGAAGACAAAAGGCAGAACTGCCTGTGACGAGTGCCTTCACCAGAGTTGAAAGAGTGACAGGGCCAAACTCAGGGAATGTTCGAGCCAAAATGCCTGGGCATACGAAGTTTGAAGCCATTTAAGTCATACGATGAGGGGGAAGATGGATTCAGGGAGAGAGTTACAGAGCTCAGCTGTTGAATAGAAGAAAGATTGGGAATATCGATTCACTCTTGGATAGGAAAGTTGCACAGAGTAGGGTGGGATTGTGTTGCAAGACAGGTGCTACGTACTCTACGTCGAGGAGGTGGTATACAGAGAGAGAGAGAGAGAGAGAGAGAGAGAGAGAGAGAGAATGAAAGTGAGAGTGAGAGAAGCAGGGGGTGGTGGGAGTAGAAGTAGGTAGGTAGGTAGGTAGGTGGGCGAGTCAGTATATGATGAAGTACCGGCCACTATCGTACAGTGGCAGTGTGTGTTTGTGTGTGAGGGGTGGGCTGACCTATAGACCTCCACCACCTCACCTCACTAAATACCTATCACTCCAACATTAACCATTGTTCTTTTGATATATTCTTATTAGCCTACCGACAGAAGTTTTGATAGGTTAGTTCGCAAGTATGTTTTCGCACCTATTTTATGTCAATCCACACGGTTGATTGACGGTTTTCATTATTTATCATGATTATTCTACTCATTTGAAAAGGTAATCTACAATATAACTTAATTATCTGTTCGTAAATGCCATATTGAAATGTGTTGAATCAATATGAGAGAACCACATGATGGATTGTTGCAATTAATTTAGGATTGTCAAAATATAGTACAAGGAAAAACTATGTATCAAGGGTTTGAAACACACACACGTACACACATATACACTTACGCCAACACACACAGAGCATTATACAGTACACACATACGCACACACACACACCCACACAAACGCACACAACATACAGTATATACTCCCGCAAACGCACACAACATTATACACTCACACAAACGTACACAGCATATACACTCATACAAACACACACCATCATTCGACTTGTGTTTACCTTCTATTAGTGAGAGAATTCCGCTTCCCTCTTCTTGCCATTTCCTATGTCCGCTATCTCAGTGCTAATCGAATATTCAGTTTGTGGTATTTTTCCCATCTCTTATCTGTTCTCCCCTCTCCTCTCTTATTGGTCCTTCTTTATCTACTCTATATTCTCTGGGTCTCCTTTGTTCTCTCTTCTGTCCTTTCTATCCTTCTCACTCTTTCTTTCCTCGCTCTCTTTCTGCTATGTTCGCTTTCTTTTCTATCCTTCCTCCTATCTTCAATTTCCTCTCCCTCTTCCTAGTCACTTTTCTTGTTCTTTCTTCTCTTTCCTCTCCTCTGTGTTCGTGTTATTACCCTCTTCTTTATCCATCTGTTGTCCATGTTTTATCTACCCTCTCTTGTGTGGCTCTTCTCTCTTTTCATTCTTTTCTTACGTTTCCTCTCTATCCTCTTTCTTCTGTATCTGTTCTCCTTTCTCTTAACTTCATTCTCTCTCTCTCTCTCTCTCTCTCTCTCTCTCTCTCTCTCTCTCTCTCTCTCTCTCTCTCTCTCTTCTATTTCCGCTTTCTTTGCTGTACTCCATTTTCTCTTTCTCTCCCCTCTCTCCTAATTCCTCTTTTCTTGCCCTCTCTCTCCCTTGTGTTTGGAAGAGTAATTGAACGAAGGGGGAGGAAGACATGTGTGAGAGAGAGAGAGAGAGAGAGAGAGAGAGAGAGAGAGAGAGAGAGAGAGAGAGAGAGAGAGAGAAAAAATGAATGATGTTATGGGATATGCATAAATAAAGAAAGGATAGTGCGAAAGGTATGGTCCATGAAATAGGTACTTTAAAGTAAAGAGAATGCAAGAGAGAGTGAGAGTGAGTGAGTGAGTGAGTGAGTGTGAGAGCAAGAGAGAGAGAGAGAGAGAGCGAGCGAGAGAATGTCAAATACTTGGAGTGTAAAGTGGAAATGAAAGCAAACATACCGTACGACAAGCTATCTCAAGACTGGAGGAAGGCCAGAATTTATCTGTCATTTAATTTGTAGATAATATTTTTGATTAGATTAGCATTACTTTTTGCAGTGAACAGTATTAAGGTGGAAGGGTATATTTTTTCGGTAATTTATTTCATTCGTTTATTATTATTTTTAGTTTCCTCCCTAGACCTCCATCAAACTACAGTATATACCGGTATATGAAAACATAAATTAAAAAAACAAATAAATTGACAAAAATCATCCTTAAGATATATATTCTAGATATATTTGTACATTATTTTGGTAGAAAAATATCCCAGCCAAGGCCGGTTCTTCCTTAATTACAGACTGGCTATCGCTCGCCAGGAATATATCGACTCCTAAATGACACGACAGTTTTAATATTGATATATGAATGGGGGCGAAATGTCTTAAAATCGTCAAACTAATGGGCCGAACGTCTTAAAATCTGAAAACTAATGGGGCTAAACATGAAGAAAAAAGGGGACCAGGAAAAACTAACTAACTCCCTATTTACCCCTTCTGTACCGGCGACGTCCTTTTAACTTTATTCTGGCTACTATTAGACGATATTAGTCAGTTTTAAAAGGGCCTCCAGCAATTCACAAGCTTCGAACTATCTCACTTAACCCTTTTTACTACCACAGATACTTCTTAAACTGCACAAAAGCGTCTAAATATTGCTAGAATAAAATGAAAAAGACGTCGCCGGTCCAGAAGGGGTTAAGAATACATCACCATTAGCCTACTGATCCATTCAGTACGTCACAATCTTTTTAATATATATATATATATATATATATATATATATATATATATATATATATATATATATATATATATATATATATATATATATATACTGTATATATATTAAAGAAATGCCAATGATCACGACATTATTTAATATCATTATATTCTACAAACGTTTGTAGCATATAATGATATATCTTCTGTAGGCCTATATAACTGCTAAAACGCAGTATGATCTGCATGATCATATTACCACTCTTGCTAAAACAGCTTCCTAGAACTAGGGTGTGCTCAACCATCTCTTGTGTTTTTTTTCACCCCGACACAGCTTCTTGCTCCGTATGGGGGCACAGTGCACTCATTGATCGAGTATTATTCGCATGTGTGGTGACGTTCCACCCATACCGCACTTCTCGAAAGAGTAGTCAAAATCATTTCATCTCATCAACTCACTTCCTCCTACTAGTTCCGTACTATATTTGTCTACACGCCGCAATGTTGCATCTCTTTCACTCTTTTACCGCTATTACAACAATCGGTGTTCTCAATGCTTACCCACTCCCTTGCAGCGAGTGTGAGGCACCCGCCTTTCAACACAGTGCCACTCGTATTTTGTCCAGCTCTCCAACCCAAGAATTGGCAAATTCTCTCGGTCTTTCTTCTATTCAAAAAGTGAACTCTGGAACTCTCTCCCTCAATCAATAATTGCTTCATCCTGTGACTTAAACTGCTTTGAACTTCGTGTGTCCAAACATTTTGTCCCCAACTTCCCTTGAATTTGGCCCTCCGGCACTCCTTTGGCTTTGGGGGGAGACACTCGTGACAGGCAGCCTGCTCTCCTTCATACACATAGGAAACAAGAATAAAATATTTAATACACATAAGACAAATATACCAACTAAATAAGCCCCACTGGTGTAATAGGGACGCGTGAAAAGAGGACAAGATAATAAAGTGAGAGCAGCAGTGAGTGGAGATTAATGAAAGGGTTGTGGTTGGAAGAGCAGGGAGTCGTTAAGGCCGGGGGAATAAAGGAGATTGGTCGACCAGGCCAGGCTATAAAGGTTATACAAAGGGAGGACAGAATGCACAAATTTATCTTGAAGGGGGTCTAGGGAGTGATTTTTTAAGGGGAGGTTTCTAGTTTGTTTCCTACTCCTCCAGCAATCTTAAAATGTCACCCCCTTGACCTCCTTTCAAGATAAATTTGTACATTTTTCGGTAGAAAAATGTCCCGGCCGAAGGCCGATTACTCTTAAATTACAGGCTCGCTATCGCTCGCCAGGATAAAATCGACACCTAAATGGCACGAAAGATCTTGAAATTGACAGAATGGGTCGGAAATTCTTAAAAATCACCAAACTAATGGGGCAAACGTCTTAAAATCTCAATAGCAATGGGGCTAAACATGAGGGAGAAAGGGGTCAAGAAAAAAGTCCCTCAAGTGGAAATCTCCCGTTAAGCTTGATGGAAGTCTAGCGAGGCTACTATAAAATATATAAATAAGTAAATATTTCTGCCTAAAACTAAGCACTGCCCCCTTAACACCTCTCACTATATCGGGTATCACACAAGAGCTATTATCCCCATTTGTCGAGGGTAAATAATGCTACCGGCAACATGTCTGGGATTATTGCTATTGGTATGAACAACTTTAAGGGGAGATGGGTCGTTTTTTCTGGTCCCCCGTTCTTCCTCATGTTTAGCGCCATTAGTTTTCAGATTTTACGACTAGATAGGCGTAATCTTTTTTTGAAGAAGCAAATCACTCCTAGCTAAAATATTAATATTAATAGAAACAATATAAAAACTATATTGTGATTCCTACCAAAATAAAAATATCCGATAAAACTCGCGGCTATAATACCTTGGGTGACACCAGAGCTTAAGGTGTTCAGGAAAAGTATCGTAACTAAAAAATATATTTTGTGTGGAAGGTGAAAATCAAGCTGAGAGAGAGAGAGAGAGAGAGAGAGAGGGAGAAAGAGAGAGAGAGAGAGAGAGAGAATATATATATATATATATATATATATATATATATATATATATATATATATATATATATACAGTATATACAGTATATATATATATACCCTGCCTGCATTATATTTCACATGAACACAGACAGCCGGTGGTGATGACATTCTCTGAACGCTGTTTTATGCTTCTGTGTGTGTGTGTGTGTGTGTGTGTGTATGTGCGCGCGCGCACACACACATACGCACACTAAAAGTATAGGCCTATAGTGAAATGTGTATTACAATTTAATACTGATAAATATTATAGTGTAAAATTGATCTACTCGGTAATAAATATAATAAAAGAGGTACAGTATGATATACATAAAAACTCCAAGGATTATAAATGATTCAAATAAGGATATGTGTATAAAGTACTACTTAGTTAATCATATAAAGGCGAGCATTATCATAGTTAGGACAGGCTTCGTGTTAATGGTAGTAAGGTGATTATACAGAGCCTTCAGGTTAGTTTACCAAGATTGATAAGGCCATTTTTGCCTCCGTCAGTAACCGACCTGAGGCTTAATACCGCTCATCTCACTCTTGTTGTTGCTGTTGTTGTTATTTTTCTACTTGTTGGACTTGATCAGCCGAAAGAGTAATCAAAAGGAGAGAAAGACTTAAGAGAAGGGTTTAGATCGGTTGAGTGTTTGGCAGTGTTCGATAGAAGCCTTCAGTGCTTGCAACGTTTGGCTATATTTTAATATAACGCAAAAACTCCCCCACCCTCTCACTCTTTCCCGTGCGCGCGCGCGCACACACACACACACACACACACACACACACACACACACACACACACACACACACACACACACACACACACACACACACACACACACACACACACACACACACACACACACACGAACTCTCTCTCTCTCTCTCTTACACACACACACACCTGTGTGTAATGGTATATAGCCTCTCCCAATTCTATATAACTTTACCTGAGTGCAAACGCGCGTGCGTCGTGAATGCTTGTGTGAGTGTGCACAGGTATGTGTGTTTGTATTTGTGTGTGTGTGTGTGTGTAAATATGGGGTACTACATTTGGTTTATTTATTTGACATATGTATGTGTTATTGTGTGTGCCAGTATGTGTATACATCTGTATATGGTGTAAGTACGTTCATGTATTGTAAGTGTGTTTCATAGTGTGTGTGTGTGTGTGTGTGTGTGTGTGTGTGTGTGTGTGTACTTACTCTAGTTGTACTTACTCTAGTTGTATTGCGGGAGTGAGCGGGTGGGTGGGTGGGTGGTGTGGTGTGGATGTGTACACTCATGTGTATATTTTGTCTGGCACACCAGTTTTCATCTTTTTTTTCCACTCTTTCTCCGCTCCATTTGACATGATTAAACCAGGCCTCTCTAGTTACTTGTTCCACATGGGTTTTCATGTCAACACTTTTATAGGTTTTTGTACCTAATCGTATATATTTTGTAGTTGAGATTTACTCCTTCAATGCGATGTCGTCAATTGCATATTTGTTCTAGGTAACATTAGAGTATTTCTGTAAATTTAATGGCGGTACTACACGAGCGATTTTTCCGTCAATTTTAACTGGCAAATATAATTTGGCAGCCTCAAAAATAAGATCCACAAGAATAATAATACTCTACATAATCTACCTTCTACGTTTAGTAAAATTTGCCAGAACGTCCCGGACTTCCCATTCTTGACTACTTCCTTTAACGTGACGATAGTGCGTTGTTATATGTGCGATTAGTTTGCTTGGGAAACAGATTAACTTGCTCATGTAGTAATGTACACCCTATGTGGTGGATTGTGTTCTTTTATTTAATAATTTTCATTTTAGTAAGCGTTGTTTCCACATAGCGATTTTGATAATTTAATTTGACTTTATATTGTCCTTGTCCCAATTTTGGTTTGTTTAGTTTGCAAGTTTTACATTTTAATTTAGATTCCGATTCCAATCCGAAAGAGCCTCAACAATGTACGAGAAAACTTGATCATCAATAATTGCCGGATAATGCAGTCGTGTGACACCACCTGAAGATAGACCTCTAGCATTGAAATTGGTGAAGTAGTATCTCAATTAAATTCCTACCTCCTATTTATTTTTCACTCAGTAAAACCATCTAATGATAACCAGAATTAAATAAATAAGTGTTATAATGCTAAAGAGATATACTTCGGTTTTCTAGACGTGTTGGCAGTATCGTGTGTGTCAACCAATGTATATGTTTTAACTTAACCATATTAATGTATGTGTTTTGTGTATAAGATCGTGGTTGCTATCCCGATCTTTGAATATTTTGTTGAAGTTGATGTCTTGTATACTAATTTGTCCATATTTCTAAGTGTGTAATTTGTTTCTCTCAATAGAATGCCTTGGTTTATCCTACTTTTTGTCTTAGAAAATATTCTGTGATTTTTATGTTTATGGTAGACTTTATGTAATAACCATTTTGTTTCCAGAAAGTTTTATCATTTCGTTTTCTCTTACCTACGTAGCACTGATACTGTTTTGATTGTTTCGTATTTTTCTGAAGAAAAAAACGCTTTAATTACCCTGTCATTCATTTTCCTTGTTTGTGGAGTATTTTCATTTGTTTGTAAAGGTTAGATCTCCGATTCAGGTGTTAAGGGGAGATGATCCGTTTTTCTGGTCACCCTTCTCCTTCATGTTTAGCCCCATTAGTGTTCAGATTATTAGATATTTGCCCCATTATTTTGTCGATTTTAAGACGTTTCGCCCCATTTATTTATCAATATTAAGACCTTTAGTGCTATTTAGGTGTCGATTTTTGTTCCTGGTGAACGATAGTTTCATGTTTTTCCATCAAGTATGGAGAAAATAGCTTCTAAGGGATTCAATATATCGTCAGGTGAAAAGAAACAGAGTATAGTTGGAGGGATTTTTATTAACCCCTTGAGGATTATGACGCTTTGGCAGTTTATTTTGACTATCATTAGACGATCTTCTGCAGTTTAGGAAGGACCTCTAGTAATCTAAGGGGTCTAAACCAACTCAATTATGCCTTTGACTCCCACAGATCCTTTCTAAGCTGAATAAGATCGTCAAATAGTCAAAATAAACTGCCAAAGCGCGTCATAATCCTCAAGGGGTTAATAAAAGTCCCTCCAACTATACTCTGTTTCTTTTCACCTGACGATATATTGAATCCCTTAGCAGCTAATTTCTCAATAATTGATGGAAAAACATGAAACTACTATGTCTCTGCATCATATTAAGG
>JAVRFV010002311.1:736772-754442 GCA_032716605.1 Paralithodes platypus
TTGTCGCCCAGGACAATGTATCCGCTCCAACGGCTGTCTCCCATGCCTAGGAAACTCATCATTTACGTGGGTGCCATCTCCCTCAACTTATGGGGTAACATCGCTCCAGAGACCAACTAACATATTCTCTGCCACATAATTGACCCTAACTACATAAATAATCAATACCAGTGTATTTACGGAACTCCGTAAATACACTTTTAGTGCAGCAGAACAGGAGTTGCAGGAGTTTCAGTACTCTTAAGTCATGGTGGAGCATCCGAAAGTTAATTCGAAACCCACTTGTGGGTAGTGATTTTATCTTACACGTAATTGTATTGTTTCATGGAATATATTGATTTGTACATAGCCATTCCAAACTATTGAAATAGGAAATATTCTGACAATTCTGTGCTTAATTCGGCATTAATATAATTAATTATGTGTAGGCTAATGAGTGAGGATAGTGAGGTGACAGCTGATTGTCACCTTCTGTCAAGGGGGTATTAGGAACTTTGATAAGGCTGTTGTTGGTGGTGGTGTTGTTGTTGGGGGTGGTGGTGGTGGTAGGGTGGTGGTAGTGATGAGGGTGTTTGGTTGTTGATGCTGGTAATGAGAGTGATGGTGGAGATGATATTGGTGAAGGTTGATTTTTATTGTTGATAGTGTTGGACTTAGTTTTATGGTGCCGGTACCACTTGTTTTGATGTATGGGATGGTATAGGGTGTGATGATGCCAAAGGAGGTGATATGTTAGTCACGCTGGTGTTTTGGGAGTATATTTTTCAGCTGTACATATATCATGTGAGGAAAACAATTTGTTCCCTTTATATAGAACAGTGACATGTCTGTTAACTGTAGTATAGGTTGTTGTTCTTGGTGTTAGTGGAGGGGGTTGCAGTAGTGGTTAATGTTGTTGTGGTGGTGTATTTTTTGTTTTATGTTATTGGTGATTAAGGCCTGTGTTCACATCAAGGCCTCAAACAGACATAATATGGCGCAAAATTTCTGTATTGAAGTGAAGTTTCAATGAATTGACATAATTGTACCTGTATTTTCTGTATATGCACTATACAGGTCCGCTCGTTTTAATATACTATCTTGTTTATTTGTCTGTTCATGTCTTATAATCTTTACTTGGATTATTTTCTTACATCCAATCTATAGAAAAAAAGGCCAAGTAAAAGTAGAAAGACAAGAACACAGACACATAAACAAGGTAGTTTATTAACTTGAGAGTAACTGTATAGTCACTATACAGTTGATACACACTATACTATAGTGTGTATCAAGAAACTACAGGTAAAATAATTTCAATTCAAGGAACATTCACTTTAAGACAGACAATTTGTGCCATATTATGTCTGGTTGCAGCCTTGGTGTAAACACACCCTAAGGTGTTAGATAGACTGGGAAGGGTCTGGTCTGAATCTGTCAATGCTGGAGCTATTAGTGGTGGTGGTAGTGGTGGTGATGGTAGTGATAGTGTTGGAGGATGGTGATGATGAAAGTGTTAGATAGTCTGGGAAGGGTCTGACCTGGAGTTGTTAGTGGTGGTGATGGTGTTGGTGGTTGTGGTAATGAAGGTGTTCGATTAATTGGAAGGGGAAGGCTTGAAGGTGGTGGTGTTGGAAGCTGGTGGTGAATATGAAGGTGTTAGATTAATTGAAAGGGGAGGACCTGGAGATGGCAGTATTGGTGGTGGTGATGGTGAAGGATCTGGCCTGGAGCTGTCCATACTGGAGTTGTTAGTGGTGGTTGTTATAATAAAGATGAATGGAGATATAACACCAGTACTCTTCAATCCTTTATTGGCTAGGGTTGAGTACAGGAGCGCCGAGACGCTAGTTGGTTATGTGAGAGTCTGGTGTGAACTGAAGGACTTGCTGCCTCCACAGGCCTGGGTGCCAGAGGCGCCCGCAAGTCTAAAGTGTCTGTGGTGCCATATGGTGTTGGACAATAGTGGTGTATACATTATTATTATATCTCCCCCCCCCTATGGCGTCCGACGAGGCGATGGTGGAGTCGGGCGGTGTAGGTTGAGTGGAGGGCGGTAGACGAAGCTGTCGTAGGAAGCGGCGGTTGCGGAGTGTGGGCTCGCCCCGACCCATCCACCCGGATGGTATACTGGCGGTGTGGATGCACCTCCACTACAGTGCCAGTCTTGTTCCACCGTGTCGGGTTGTTGCCCCCCTGGTTCTGGACGGAGACCCGGTCACCGACGTGGAGTGGTGATAAAGGCTGGGCTGAAGCATTATAGTATGTGGCTAGGGCAGCGTTACGGTGAAAAAAGGGCTGCCTCACGAGCTTCGGCCGAGAGAAGCCAGTGGGGGTGGAGGTGGAGAAGTGCAGGATTGCAGGGGACGTGGTCCCGTAGGGTCCTGCCGAAGAGAAGTTGAGCTGGTGACTTGTCAATGGTCGAGAGGGGTGTGTTCCTGTATTGGAGGAGGGCGCGGGCTGCGGCGTTGTTGTCTAGAGAGCCAGTGGGGGATGTACAGTCCGCGATGATGCGGCGGGCTGCTTTAACAGCCAGCTCGGCGCGGCCATTAGACTGAGGGTAGAACGCAGAGCTGACCCGCTGTGACACACCCCAATGTGCCAGGAATTCTTGGAAGTCCCCGGCTGTAAACTGGGGCCCACCATCGCTCGCCAGTACCCGGGGTGCTCCGTAGTGGGTGAAGAGGGTACGGCACGCCGAGATGAGGTGGTGAGCATCACATTTACCTGGTGGCAGGTAGAAGATGTGGACATTGCTGGAGAAGCGATCGACGTAGACCAGGTAGTGTTTGCCCTGGTGCTGAAAAAAATCGGCGGCTACCTGGTCATATGGCCATTGGGGTGGGTCAGATGACATGAGTGGCTCTTTCGGCTGGGACGGGGCGTGGGCGCGGCAGTAGTGGCAGGTATCCAGGCAGTTGCGTAGGGCCTTGTCAATACCTGGCCAGTAAACACTCGCACGGGCACGGGCCTTCATGCCAGTCATACCCTGATGAGCTGAGTGAAGGGCCTCGAGAACTCTGGACCGAAGATGATGGGGAATGACTGGTCGTTGATCCATGAGGGCTACCCCGTCGACGGAAGTGAGGCGGTCTCTAACACCCCAGAACTGTCGTAGTTGTGGGGCGGTCGCCTCTCTGGAGTCCGGGAAGCCCTCGGGGATGGTCTGAAGAAGGGAGGTATACTCGCTGTCTTGTTGGCCGGCAGATTTAAGGTCAGACCATGATACAACTGGGTCAGGTATGGCGGCGAGCATGGTGAGGGAGGCCAAGGCAACTGAGTGGATATCGAGCTCGCTGGCGGCCGCACTATGCACATCATGGGCGTCCGCGGAGGGCCTGGTCGGGTAGCGGGAGACAGCGTCAGGGCCGCGGTGCCATTTGCCAGGCGTATGTTGAATGGTGAACTGGTATCGTAGGGTACGTTCCTTAATCTTGAACAGGCGAGGGTTTGGTATGTTGTCCAGGGACCGGTCGTTAAGGATGTGCAGTAGAGGTCTGTGGTCCACGACGACGACGAGGTCAGGGCAGCCCAGGACAAACATTCTGCATCTGTCAAGGGCGTCAGCCACTGCTAAAGCCTCGCCTTCGACGGGTGCGTAGTGGGACTCCGCAGGTGTGGTAAAACGGGAGCCGGCGAAGACAAGTTTCCAACCGACCTTGCAACAGGTGGGGGCAGATGCGGTGGGGCAGGAACAATGTTGTTGGAGTAGGAGGAAGCCAAGGCCGGTTTTGCTCCAGTCTGTGGCGAGGCACGTGGGTCTGCCGATCTCGAAGGAGCAGACCCCTTCCTCAACCAGGCGTGTGATGTGTTCCTTAGATGTGGCAAAGGTACAGTCGAGTGCCTCATCCCAGTGGAAGGGGGTTTTGGACTGCACAAGTTCCCGGAAGGGCGCCATTTCCGGTTTGATGCTGAAGGCCCAGGCGACCTGTTCAACGAGACCAAACCACGACCGGGCTCCTGTGATGTCTGTGGGCGTGGGAAAGTCACGGATGGCCTTAATCATGGACGTGCATGGCTTAATTCCAGTGTCTGTGATGGTGAGTCCGGCGAAGTCAACTGAAGGGGCGGCGAAGGTAAACTTGTCAGGGTTGAAAGTGACACCGTTGGTTGCACAGAGGGCCAGGTAATCAAAAGTGTGCCAAAATGCCTCCTCGACTGAAGAGTCCCACAAAAGGGAGTCGTCGACACACTTCACCTTACGAGGGACGGCCTGTATGATTGCGTCGAAGCGTCGGGTATAGGCGTCGCCAGCTGCCAAGTAACCTTGAGGGGCCCTGATATACCTGTAACGGCCAAATTCCGTGATAAAAGTCGTAGCCTCCCTGCTGGATTCGTCGAGTAAAACAGCATGGTATCCATTCCAGGCGTCTAGGACCGTCTTACGAGTGCCTGCAGGGATGGATTGGGCCAAGTTGAATGGGCTCGGGGGGTGATGTGTCTCCCGAAGGCAGGCGTGGTTGAGTGCCTGCAGGTCAACTGTACGGCGGGGTTGTCCAGTTTTCTTGGCGACCACCACCATCCTAGAACACCAGGTAGTAGGGGTACCGATGGGGACAGGCTCAATAATGCCCAGTGCGACGTCCCTGTCGAGATCTGCTTTGACCTGGGCCTTCCAATGATGTGGTATAGGGGCAGGGGTGTGCACGGCACGTGGAGATGCGCCAGGCTTGATGTGGATGTGCATGGGAGGGCCAGACATCGTGGGGAGTGGGCCGCTGGTGGTGTTAAATGCAGAAGATGCAAACTGTGACAAGAACCAGTCACGAAGGTCAGACAGGTGCAGGTCGTTAGGTGGGAAGGGGAGGGAAGTGGGCCGGTGTGGTGGAGGGGTCCTGGTCAAGGTGGGTGGTGGTTGGGCTGTGTGGGCGGCCATGCAGGGGGTAGGTGTGGGGAAGTCGGGAGGGATGATATGTAGTGCCCTACAAGCTGACATGCTAATAAATAACGGTGACTGTGCCTGAATAATAAAAAATATCATCATCAGTACTGTAGGGGGTGCCGGCAACGTCGGTGGCGGTAATGGTAGTCGGCATATAACCCAGGACCTGGAGAGTGTGACCCCCCACGGCCGTGATCCGTTGGTGAGTAGGCTGTAGGTGGTGGCGTTGGAGGCCCAGTGCCCGTAGTAATTGCAAACCAGCCACAGATACTTGGGCGCCCGTGTCAGGGTGGGCCGTGACGCTGGTGGGGTGAGAGTGGGGCGACATGGCAGTAGAAATGGTAATGGGCAAGGAGGGGAGCCGTGCGGGTGGTGGTTTGTTAACAGCCTGTTTGAGAGTACCAATGATAACAGCCGCGGATGAAGGTGAGGGCGTGGAGTGACAAACTGTGGAGTAATGGTTGAGTTTGTTGCACGACGGGCAGGTCTTGCCCCAAGCAGGGCATTTGGATGGGCGTTCGGCTCGAGAGTGTGTGGATAGGCCGCACCCACTGCACTGGGAAGAGGTGGATTTACAAACCTTGGCAAAGTGGTTAGGTTTATTACACGCCGTGCAGGTCTTGCCCCATGCAGGACACTTCGAAGATCGTTGGGCTTGTGAATGTGAAGATAGGCCACACCCGGAGCAACGTGTGGGAGATGAAGTGGGGCCGACGTGGGGGGGTGGTGGGGCGGGCGACGGGGGCTGAGTGGGTTGGGCGGGGGGCTGGATAGGGGCGGGGCGTGGGTAAGTACTCTTGAGACGCTGGTATGGTGATTTCACAGCATGTACCCCCGGTTGCATTGCCGTCTGATCGAGTGCCGCAGATTCGAACCCCACACAGTAGTTGATAACATCTTGTAAGGTAGGTAGGGTGCGGTCTTTAGTTAAAACATCTTGCTGAAGGGACGAATCACTAATCCCGATAGTCACTTGGTCCCGTATGTGTTCGTCAGAGACATCAGTGTGGCAACAGGGGCAGGTAAAGCCACAGTCCAAAGTGGCCTCCGTAATACGTGTGACGTAGTCCCGGATCTGTCGATTAGGTTGTTGGAGAAGAGACCGGAAGTGGTGGCGAGCGGCTGCGCGGTTCCGTTGTCGGTGGACGAGTTGTGTGATGAGAGTTGCTAGGTCGATTTCTGGCAATGAGGAGAACGCCTGATTGTGAGCAAATATGGCGCTCTGAAGGGCAGGGTCGCACGTCTGGTAGAGCTCGATGGTAGCCTCGTGAGGTGGTAGAAGGACGAGCCGCTTGTAGACCTCCCAATCAGCCCAGAATTTGCGTAGGGCGTGTCCCGGCATATGTAAAGCGGCCTGGGGCCGCGTAGGGGCAGCCCGGCGGGGCGGGGCGGGGCGTGGCTGGGCTGGGTAGGAAGGGACTTGAGGTGGTGGTGGTATGATGACGTCATGCGCAGAAGGGGCTGCGCCGTGAGGGTTGGTTGCCAGCCGTACGATAGCCAGGGGGGGCATAATGGCCGCCGTAATACCGACCGTCGCTACCGACACCAGTGTGGGCCTGGCCGTCAGTTGGGGAGGGTGTGGGATATTCGCTCTTGAGAGGGTGGGTAAGGGGATTAGTCATGTTCATATGTAATAAAGACATGTGGGGAATAACTGGCATATGGTGGGGCACTGAGACATGGGTAGCTGGCATATGGTGGGGCACTGAGACATGGGTAGCTGGCATATGGTGGGGCACTGAGACATGGGTAGCTGGCATATGGTGGGGCACTGAGACATGGGTAACTGGCATATGGTGGGGCACTGAGACATGGGGAGATGTATGAGGTGTGGGTGTCTGTGTAGAGGGATGAATAAGTGTATCACTGGTGGGGCGTGAGGCAAAGGATGGGTCAGCCTGGTGGGTAACATTACTGGCCTGGGGCTGATGTTGTAGAGGCTGGTGGGGCTGGAGATCCTGGCGGGGCGGTGGTGGAGCTGTCGCGGGGCGATGTTGTAGATCCTGGCGGGGCGGTGGTGGAGCTGTCGCGGGGCGATGTTGTAGTTGTAGATTCTGCTGGTCCTGGTGATGCTGTAGAAAGGTGGCGATACTCGATTGGAGGGCGTCGATCCTTTCATTCAAGTAGATGATGGATGGGTATGGAGACAGGGCATCGGGCAATGAAGGCTCGACCGGTTGGGAGGTAGATGTAGCCGGGTAGGGACCGCATGGCGGCAAGCCGGCTTCCACAGCGGCTGCAGCCTCAGCTAGGTAGTGCAGGTTCTCCATGTAGGTTCAGATACTGATATACACTGCGCCATATAATAAAGATGAATGGAGATATAACACCAGTACTCTTCAATCCTTTATTGGCTAGGGTTGAGTACAGGAGCGCCGAGACGCTAGTTGGTTATGTGAGAGTCTGGTGTGAACTGAAGGACTTGCTGCCTCCACAGGCCTGGGTGCCAGAGGCGCCCGCAAGTCTAAAGTGTCTGTGGTGCCATATGGTGTTGGACAATAGTGGTGTATACATTATTATTATAGTTGTGGTGGTGGTGGAGGTAATGGTGGTGATGTTGGTGGTTGTGATGGTGTTAATGGTAATGGTGGTGATGGTGGTAATGAAGGTGTTAGACAGACAAGAAGGATCTGACCTGGAGCTTTCAATACTGGAGTTGTTGATGGTGGTGGTGGTGGTGGTACAGGTATAAACAAATATATACGGTACAGTATGCATGATTGGATTAGATATGTCCATTTATTTGTGTCAACATAGGGTGCTGGTATTAGTAATGAATTGTAAATACCCGGTATACTGTACATTTTAATTAATATGAAGGAGGCTTCTCTCTTGTTTAATGGTTGTGTACTTACTCTAGTTGTACTTACTCTAGTTGTGTGTGTGTGTGTGTGGGTGTGTGTTTGCTCTTGAATGTTTGGTACCTATTAAAACTCAATCGAGTATTCATGTGGTGGTTATAGTTAGTTAGTTAGTTAGTTAGTTAGTTAGTTAGTTTAGGGAGAGAAGAGATGAGGAGGGGAGGGGAAGATCAAATGTGCTGTACAGTGTACATGTCCACACTTATTCCTTGACTGACTCTTACCAAATGGTAGAAATATTAGCTCGATTACCGGTACTCTAGTCGTTTGTGAGTTGTACAGGTTAAGAGGGTAGTGCTCGGTTTTATCTATATATTTTATTTATTTACTTAAGAGTTTCCTCGCTAGACCTCCACCAAACTTAGAAAAACACCCCCTATACCCCCTTTCAAGATGAATTTGTACACTTTTCGGTAGAAAAATGTCATGGCCGAAGGCCGGTTCCTTCTAAAATTAATGGCTCGCTATTGCTCGCCAGGAAAAAAATCGACATCTAAAGGGTACGAATGGTTTTAATATTGACAAATAATGAGGCGAAAGGTCTCAAAATCGCCAAACTAACGAAACGAACGTCTTAAAACTTCAAAACTAATATGCTAAACATGAGGGAGAAGGGGGTCCATAAAAAGCGAGTATAACCCCTTTAATGTTGGCAGTTTCGTCCCGTAGAGTTTCTCGCGAATTTTTTACTCTTACCAAAGACCCTGCTGTTATTATGACTTCACTTGTTTGAGATATTTAGATAGATTGATAGGTAGATAGATAGATAGGTAGATAGGTAGATAGGTAGATAGATAGATAGGTAGATAATTAGATAGATATAGATAGATAGATAGACAGATAGATATAGATATATATATATAGATAGATCGATAGCTATAGATAGATAGTTAGGTTGCTAGATACATGCATAATTTTTTTAGGGAAGCAGATCGAACCCTACTGATATTATGCCTTCACTTACTTGAGATATATAGATAGATAGATAGATAGATAGATAGATATATTGATTGGTAGGTAGATACATGCATATTCTCGTGTTTTTTTTCTTCTATCGAGTGAGGGAGACAAAAGGCAGAACTGCCATAATATTATAAAATAATGTGGGGTGGATGCTAATTTTTATATATAGACCAGACAATCTCTATTCATGAGGGGCCGGGATAAAAGGCAGTGGTTGTTATTAGTGTGGGGATGGATTTTAACGTCACTACCTCAAAGGGTTAGACTATTTGTATTATCTCTCTCTCTCTCTCTCTCTCTCTCTCTCTCTCTCTCTCTCTCTCTCTCTCTCTCTCTCTCTCTCTCTCTCTCTCTCTCTCTCTCTCTCTCTCTCTCTCTCTCTCTCACTCACTCACTCACTCACTCACTCACTCACTCACTCACTCACTCACTCACTCACTCACTCACTCACTCACTCACTCACTCACTCACTCACTCACTCACTCACTCACTCTATCTATCTCTCAGCCATCGAAGCCTTTAATCCCCCAGATGACGGCACCAAAGAGAGAGAGAGACAGGACATTGAAGTGATTCGGCGGCCTTCGTGTTTCGGTCCTTCTAGATCTCTTCTCATCTCTCGTGTTTCTTAAATTACCATACATAGAACATATCCCTTCTATCTATGTCTATCTATGTACATCTATCTGTCAATCTATGTATATACCGGTATCTATCTATCTGTGTTTCTGTCTGTTTCTGTCTCTTTACAGGTTATTGAAGTGAATCGGCGGTCTTCATGTTTTAACCCCTCTATCTCTCTGTTGATCTCTGGTGTCTCTTACATTACCGTACATACAACATACCCCTCTATCTATCTATCTATCTATCTATCTATGTATATATTTATCTATCTGTGTTTCTGTCTGTCTCTTTCTCTTTACAGGTTGAAGTAAGGCGGTCTTCATGTTCCGACCCCTCTAGCTCTCTTTTGTTCTCTGGTGTTTCTTACATTACATACAACATACCCCTCTATCTATCTATCTATCTATCTATCTATCTATGTATATATTTATCTATCTGTGTTTCTGTCTCTTTACAGGTTGAAGTAAATAGGCGACCTTCATGTTCTGATCCCTCTAGCTCTCTTATCATCTCTCATGTCTCTTCCATTACATACAAGAGACCCTTCTATCTGTATGTCTTATCTATTTATCTCGTGTCTCTTACGTTACATAGAACATTCCCTTCTATCTGTATGGCTATCTATCTATCTATCTCTCTGTCTGTTTCTCTCTGTCTCTTTACAGAACATGGAAGTGAATTGGCAACCTTCATGTTTTAATCTCTCAAGCTTTCCTGTGCTGTCTCGTGTCTCTTACGTTACATAGAACATTCCCTTCTATCTGTATGGCTATCTATCTATCTATCTATCTATCTATCTGTCTGTCTGTCTGTTTCTCTATGTCTCTAAGTTACAGAACATGGACGTGAATTGGCTCTTGCTCTAATCCCTCTAGCTCTCCTGTGATTTCTCGTGTCTCTTACGTTACATAGAACATTGCCTTCTATCTGTATGGCTATCTATCTATCTATCTGTCTGTCTGTTTCTCTATGTCTCTAAGTTACAGAACATGGACGTGAATTGGCAACCCTTCTTGCTCTAATCCCTCTAGCTCTCCTGTGATTTCTCGTGTCTCTTACGTTACATAGAACATTGCCTTCTATCTGTATGGCTATCTATCTATCTATCTATCTATCTGTGTTTCTGTCTCTTTACAGGTTGAAGTGAATTGGCAACCTTCATGTTCTAATCCCTCTATCTCTCCTATGATTTCTCCTGTCTCTTACATTACATACAACATACCCCTCTATCTGTATGTATATCTATGTATCTATCTATCTATCTATCTATCTGTGTTTCGGTCTCTCTAGGTGTCTCTTTACAGGATATGGTGTGACCGGTATCCTTCGTGTTCTGATCTCTGGTGTCTCTTACATTACATTGCCTCATGTGTTAGAAGTGCAATGACGTATGCCTCAGAAACATGGGCCGTTAAAGTAGAGGATGTCAACAGAATGGAGCGTAATGAGATGAGAATGGTGAGATGGATGTGTGGGGCCAGGCTACAGGATAGAATAACAAATGTTGAGCTGAGGAGACGTTTAGGTATAAAGAGTATTAGCGAGGTGATGCGTACAAGTAGACTGGGATGGTATGGACATGTGGAGAGAATGGATGAACAAAATTGGGTGACAAAATGCAGGTCTGTGATTGTGGAGGGAGCTGCACCAAGGGGTGGACCGAGGAAGACCTGGGATCGGACTATACGCGCCGATCTCAAATCCAAGAACTTGACAAGTGAAGCAGCCCTTAACAGGGTTGCCTGGAACGCCGCCATTAGGACAAGAGACTGAAACTGCACTTATGTGTGGAACACTCAGTCTTAAAATGTTATGTATGTATGTATGTACATACAACATACCCTTCTATCTGTATGTATCTATCTATCTATCTATCTGTGTTTCTGTCTCTCTCGGTGTCTCTTTACAGGATATGGTGTGACCGGTATCCTTCGTGTTCTTATCTCTCTAGCTCTCTTCTGATCTCTGGTGTCTCTTACATTACATACAACATACCGGTACCAAAAAAAAAAAAAAATAATAATAATAATAATAATAATACCAAAAATCTATCTATGGACATTTATCTATCTGTCTCTCGGTGTCTCTTTACCGGATATTGTGAGAAGTAAGGTGGGTCTATGTGGTCCGGTCTCTCGCTCTCGCTCTCGCTTTCGCTTTCTCTCTCTCTCTCTCTCTCTCTCTCTCTCTCTCTCTCTCTCTCTCTCTCTCTCTCTCTCTCTCTCTCTCTCTCTCTCTCTCTCTCTCTCTCTCTCTCTCTCTCTCTCTCTCTCTCTCTCTCTCTCTCTCTCTCTCTCTCTCTCTCTCTCTCTCTCTCTCTCTCTCTCTCTCTCTCTCTCTCTCTCTCTCTCTCTCTCTCTCTCTCTCTCTCTTCATCTTTGCTATCCTTTCCTTCCACTTTCTCTTAGGATTGCTATCTCTATTAGGATTAAGTCCTGGCCACCTCGCAGGGATCGTAAGATCTGTGTGGCCAGTGTATCTATGTAAATCTCTCTCTCTCTCTCTCTCTCTCTCTCTCTCTCCTGTGTAAGTAAATTGGATGGAGTGTAAGAGAGAGAGAGAGAGAGAGATAACTACTACTACTATATCACAGGCTAGGAAAGGGGTAAGGAAGGAAGGAAGGAAGGAAGGAAGGACGGACATCATAACATAGACAGTAGTATCGGTATAGGTTATATATATATATATATATATATATATATATATATATATATATATATATATATATATATATATATATATATATATATATATATATATATATATAGACTCCTCCATTACCTAAGAGTACCCATAACACTACCATCACAGTATTGGTTGGTTGAAGGGAGAAGAAAGGTCTGGTTGTATAATATAGGGGCCACAATCCTTTAACGTGTGGGATCAGTGTGTGTATCCTGTGTAAGAAATTGAGTGGAGAGAGAGAGAGAGAGAGATAAGGAAGGAAGCAAGGCGTGATTATATAGACAGTAGGGTATAGGTTTGGTTGGAAGGAAGGAGGTCTGGTTGTATTTATAGGGGCCTATAGTCTTTAAACGTGTGGGATCAGTGTGTGTATCCTGTGTAAGAAATTGTGTGGAGCTAAATATATCTGTATGTGTATATATCCTCTAATAATACCCAGAAAACAGAAAAGAAGTTGCGTTTGGATCTTGAGAGGGTTAAAGGCTAAGTGATCCATTAGTGTTACGTTTCAAACTCACGTTCTATATATTTATCTAATGATTTATTTTGTATTTTCTTCTACTTATAAATTCTTATATCTTGTAGGGTTTTATGTTCGATCCCTGCCTCACTCACTCACTCTCTGTTCTCATCCACTCATTCTGAAAATCATTCACACTATCACAAACTCACTCTCACTCATTCACTCGCTAACTTTTATCACTTATGCACCTCCTTCTTCACACTCAAGATTGTATGCACCCTATCCATTCTTCACGTACCGTACGTATTCAAAAGTTAACTTATTGGTACCGGTACTAACTGGAATTATATATATATATATATATATATATATATATATATATATATATATATATATATATATATATATATATATATATATATATATATATAGAGAGAGAGAGAGAGAGAGAGAGAGAGAGAGAGAGAACACAGGAGGGAAAACCTAATCTCCTTAAATTCCTTCCAGTGTATAATAAATGAACCTCAGACAAACTATGCAAGCGATCCTGTTTCCATCATTTGTTTTTCTCTTTCTTTTTTTCCTTTGGGTCCTTCTTTAATGGTCCCGGTCAAACTATTATAATGCATGGCGATCGAGTCTCCCTGTGATCTTCTTTAATGGTCCCGGTCAAACTATTATAATGCATGGCGATCGAGTCTCCCTGTGATCTTCTTTAATGGTCCCGGTCAAACTATTATAATGCATGGCGATCGAGTCTCCCTGTGATCTTCTTTAATGGTCCCGGTCAAACTATTATAATGCATGGCGATCGAGTCTCCCTGTGATCTTCTTTAATGGTCCCGGTCAAACTATTATAATGTATGGCGATCGAGTCTCCCTGTGATCTTCTTTAATGGTCCCGGTCAAACTATTATAATGCATGGCGATCGAGTCTCCCTGTGATCTTCTTTAATGGTCCCGGTCAAACTATTATAATGCATGGCGATCGAGTCTCCCTGTGATCTTCTTTAATACCTCACATAACCCCCAACAATTAAAGGGGATTAACGTTATCGCCACTAATCCACATAATACCCAGATTAAATAGTCAGCCGGATAATATACTGTATATATATATATATATATATATTATATATATATATATATATATATATATATACCAGTATATATATATATATATATATTATATGAAACATTCAATCTCTCTCTCTCTCTCTCACACACACTCGCTCTCACACACTCACACTCTCTCTCTCTCTCTCTCTTTCCCAGTAACTAATTAAATATCACAGTTCACCCTCATAATAATATATAATATAATAGAGGGGCGGTCTCGAACCCGGGTCAGTAAGCGTACCAGACTCCCGCGCTAACCACTGTACTATAATATAATAGAGGGGCGGTCTCGAACCCGGGTCAGTAGGCATACCAGACTCCCGCGCTAACCACTGTACTATAATATAATAGAGGGGCGGTCTGGAACCCAGGTCAGTAGGCATACCAGACTCCCGCGCTAACCACTGTACTATAATATAATAGAGGGGCGGTCTGGAACCCGGGTCAGTAGGCATACCAGACTCCCGCGCTAACCACTGTACTATAATATAATAGAGGGGCGGTCTGGAACCCGGGTCAGTAGGCATACCAGACTCCCGCGCTAACCACTGTACTATAATAATAGAGGGGCGGTCTGGAACCCGGGTCAGTAGGCATACCAGATCCCGCGCTAACCACTGTACTATATATAATAGAGGGGCGGTCTGGAACCCGGGTCAGTAGGCATACCAGACTCCCGCGCTAACCACTGTACTATAATATAATAGAGGGGCGGTCTGGAACCCGGGTCAGTAGCATACCAGACTCCCGCGCTAACCACTGTACTATGATATGATAGACGGGCGGTCTGGAACCCGGGTCAGTAAGCATACCAGACTCCCGCGCTAACCACTGTACTATAATATAATAGAGGGGCGGTCTGGAACCCGGGTCAGTAGGCATACCAGACTCCCGCGCTAACCACTGTACTATAATATAATAGAGGGGCGGTCTGGAACCCGGGTCAGTAGGCATACCAGACTCCCGCGCTAACCACTGTACTATAATATAATAGAGGGGCGGTCTGGAACCCGGGTCAGTAGGCATACCAGACTCCGCGCTAACCACTGTACTATAATATAAAGAGGGGCTGGAACCCGGTCAGTAGGCATACCAGACTCCCGCGCTAACCACTGTACTATAATATATAGAGGGGCGGTCGAACCCGGGTCAGGCATACCAGACTCCCGAAACCACTGTACTATAATATAATAGAGGGGCGGTCTGGAACCCGGGTCAGTAGGCATACCAGACTCCCGCGCTAACCACTCACTGTACTATAATATAATAGAGGGGCGGTCTGGAACCCGGGTCAGTAGGCATACCAGACTCCCGCGCTAACCACTGTACCATAATATAATAGAGGGGCGGTCTGGAACCCCGGGTCAGTAGGCATACCAGACTCCCGCGCTAACCACTGTACTATAATATAATAGAGGGGCGGTCTGGAACCCGGGTCAGTAGGCATACCAGACTCCCGCGCTAACCACTGTACTATAATATAATAGAGGGGCGGTCTCGAACCCGGGTCAGTAGGCATACCAGACTCCCGCGCTAACCACTGTACTATGCACGGACGTCCAATAGCATAGCAACCTTAGTTTTCCTTGAAGAATCACGTGAGTTTCTTAGACTTTCCTTCAACGACTATTTTACACTTTCCCAGACGTCAACTCGGGTAGTTCTGTGGTTGCGGGATTTTTCGGGTACAGGGCATCACACAGACAGAAAAACGAAGGCCAAAACCTAACCTCCATCCAACATCGCTGTCGGAGATATTAATGTAGTTCCCCCAAGTGAGTCAAGTGACTTATTGTGTATTACTGTTAACGACCGCTTCACAAGGCGGGTGATCTGAGTTAATGTATGCTAAACAGGTAAACTACATATTATTATTGACAGGTGGGATAAATATATGTATACACCGGGTTATAACGCAATGATTTAGTGTATTGTCCAGTAATTAAGAGGGCTTAGCCTACCTTCACCGGATAGATTTTGAACATTATTCAGGTACACAATGTATTCTATTGTTATTAACTACCCACACACAGACGCATGTATACAGTAAAATATATATATATATATATACTGTATATATATATATATATATATATATATATATATACAGTATATATAGCACTCGGAACACTGCACCACAGGAAAAAAAAAACGTTACAAATGTCCGCTAACACCACAGGTAACATCTAAAGGGCAAAACATAATAGTTTACGGAATAATCCCACTGCCGTAAATCGGTAAACAAATAAAAATTGTGTGTGTGTGTGTGTGTGTGTGTGTGTGTGTGTGTGTGTGTGTGTGTGTGTGTGTGTGTGTGTGTGTGTGTGTGTGTAGGAAAGGGGGGGGGGGGGTGACATTACCTGCAATATTCCTCCCGGCACCAATACGGAATGGCATCCGGCTGCATCCGATAATACCGATCAATATAATATTTATCCGGCCAACCCTCTCTCGGGAACCGCGGAGACGGTCGCCCGATATTACACTTATAATTGGAATGTTTCTTACGTTCCCTGAAGGGGGGGGGGGGGGGGGGGGGGGGGGGGGGGAGAAAGAGGTAGAAAATGGGTCCGGAATGTTATAGATAGATGCATATATAGATAGATAAATAGATAGATAGATAGAAGGGAGGAAGCCCAGTGTGATAAATACTGTAGGTAGATATATATAATTATATATATATATATATATATATATATATATATATATATATATATATATATATATATATATAGCGAGAGAGAGAGAGAGAGAGAATGAGAGAAAGTGGACGGGGGGGGGGGGGGGGGGGGGTGCAAAATTAAAATAGAAAAAGTTCGGAACACATTTATTTAGCGAAAAAGTTTAAACAAATTAACTACGGGACTTAGTTTTTTATGCAGGTTGGATTAGTCCGCCGTTGTTTTCTGGGGGCAATTCCAATACTATGGGGAGTCTCGATAGATAGACCGATAGATAGATTAGATAAATATATAGATAGACCGATAGATAGATTGATAGGTTAAGATAGATAGATAGATTAGATAAATATATAGATAGACCGATAGATAGATTGATAGGTTAAGATATATAGATAGATTAGATAGATATATAGATAGAAAGCTAGTAAGATAAATATGTAGAGATAAATAAATTACTAAACATATAAAGATAAATAAAACAATCTAAATAGATATTTATAGAAGGATATAGATGGATAAGTAGATACAAAGACAGCTATATATACAGTAGGTAAATAAAAAATATATATACTTGAATAAATATAAACTAGATAGATACAGAGAAACAGATAGTTACTCAGATATTAGTAGATACCGGTAACTGCCTATATATACAGTATAGTCCGTTCATTCAAGGTTGGGCAGAAATCGTCACCTCCAACCTCTTTAACTCAAAAAGGACTAGAGTAATCCAGCTAATATGTCTACCAAATAGGAAGACTTGGCCAGGGAATAGGTGTAGAAATTGACAGCTCATTTGCTCTAGCCCTTTTTGAGTTACAGAGGTTGGAGGTTAGGATTTCTGCCCAACCTAGAATGAACGGACTATACAGTAGTATATTGTATGGTTAGATAAATAATACACGGAGCGAATGATAAGAGAAGGAATGCATTGTTGGGCCCTTTTTGAACGTGTACAGGTGAATAGCTGTATGTGTGTGTGTGTGTGGGGGGGGGGGGGGGGGGGTGGGGGTGTGTGTGTGTGGTGTGTGTGTGGTGTGTGAATAACCTTGGTGTGTGTATATAGTGAATAACCGTGTGTGTGTGTGTGTATAGGTGAATAACCTGTGTGGTGTGTGTGTACGTGTGTGTGTTGTTCGTGTGTGTGTGTGTGTGTATATAGGTGAATAACCTTGTGTGTGTGTGTGTGTGTGTGTGTATTGTTTTGTGTGTGTGTGTGTGTGTATTGTCTTCTGTGTGTCTAGCGATAGATCCTTAATAGTCTGTATATATAAAGAGAGAGAGAGAGTATAAGTGGGGGCTACAATGCTACGGTTTAGAAACGTATAACCCTTAATGGGGAGTGGATGATATTTCTCTCTCTCTCTCTCTCTCTCTCTCTCTCCTCTCACTCTTTTCTCTCTCTCTTCTTCTCAA
>JAVRFV010002311.1:754542-922546 GCA_032716605.1 Paralithodes platypus
TTAAAGATGCAACAAAAGTATCAATTGGAAGATAGTTAGAGGGCTGAGAGTGGTAACCCATCTTTGGGATAAGTGGAATGAGAGCAAACTTCCAGCAAAAATTAAAGACGTTAGAGATAAGACAGGAACGAACAGTACACAGTATCTTGCCACGGAGAGGCGTCAGCAAGGAATGGTCATCTAGGGCAATTGGTATCAATTGTCGGCTGGAAAAACACTGCAATGCAAATGCAATACCATTCCTTGATAACTGGACCCGTTTCTATGGTAAAAATCAGTTTTACGCACAGGACGGGGTTCATCTTTCTCGGATAGGGGTGGCAAATTTAGCTAGGTCAATAGATAGGATTGTCGCGGGGTTTCGCTGAAAATAAAGCCTGAGAATATGAGTAAGAATAATTGTCTAGATAGGGTAAATTGCCGTACTGGTACATCAGATAGGAATAGAAAATATCAGTCACAGGATTTTAATTGTACTGCTAGTAGAAATATTGAAGGTGTAACAGAAGATGGGAATTCAGTTAGAAATAAAGGTAAATCAGATACCAGTAAAATAAATTAATTGCGATTATATTATACAAACTGTAGGAGTTTATGTAACAAAATGGATGAACTTAGAGCACTTGTTAGCAACGAAAATATAGACATTATAGCACTGACTGAAACATGGATAAATACAGAACCAAGATTTTTTTTAGGAGAATTCCATATTTGTTTTTGTTTTTTTCTATGTGATTGAGGGAGGCAAAAGGCATAACTGCCTATAGCGAGTGCCTCCCCCATAGTTGAAAGAGTGACAGGGCCAAAATCAAGGGACGTTCGAGCCAAAATGCCTTGACACACGGAGTTTGAAGCAATTTAAGTCATAGGAAGAGGGAAAGACTGATTCTGGGAGAGAGTTCCAGAGCTCAGATGTTGAGTAGAAGAAAGTTTGAGAGTAACGTTTCACTCTTGGGTTGAAGAGTTGCACAGAGTAGGGGTGGGATTGAGTTGCAAGACGGGTACCACGTGCCCTACGTAAAGGAGGTGGTATGCACTGGGATAGCTCTGAGGAACACTGATTATTATAGTAGCGATAGAATAGCGAGAGAGATGCAACATTGCGGCGGAGAGAGAGAGATTGCAGAGAGTTGGTGAGTGGACGGGAGTTAATGATACGAAAGGCCTTCCTTTCAACTTTGTCTAGGAGAGCGGTGTGAGAGGAACCTCCCCACACATGTGAACAATACTCAATACAAGGGATATAGGATATAGTTTGTTTAAACGCGACCGAACAAGTAGGAGGGGCGGCGGAATAGCAGTGTTTGTCAGGAGTTCTTTAAAAAGCTGTATTAAATCAGGTATTAGACTAAATACTGATAACGAAAGTGTTTGGGTTGAGGTTAGCGAAGGTAGTGAGACCATAATTATTGGAGTTATTTATAGACCACCAAATATGAGTAGAAACGAAGGTACAGCTTTATGGCAGGAAGTGAAAATAGCATCAAGGTTTAGCAATGTGTGTATTATGGGGGATTTTAATTTTCCGAATATTGATTGGCAGCATCAAAATCGGCGACTCAGATTCAAAAGAGTTTATTGAGGCGGTACAGGATAGTTTTTTATTTCAATTCATAGACTCGCCTACTAGAGGTAATAATATCCTCGATTTAGTTCTCAGCAATAATGAACAAATGATAAATAATGTAGAGATAGGAGACCAACTAGGAAATAGTGATCATAAATCAATTTATTTTAACATACAATGGACAGGAAAGGCTAAAGAGAATAAGACACTTATCCCAGATTTCAGAAAAGCCAATTATGGTGGATTAAGAAGAGCCTTAAGAGTCGATCCTATGGTTAAACTATTAAGTGGACCCAGGTGCGCTAATGAACATACTCTCTCTCAGATACCTGTCTTAACTCAGGATAATTTGACAGCTACATATAATCATTTTATTTCTTCACTCCACAATGCGCAAAATAAATATATCCCCAAAAGAAAATTTAGATCAACACAGAACCAACCCAAATGGATGAATAATAGACTATTAGACCTTCTAGGAAAAAAGAGAGGAATATATCGAAACATTAAGAAAGGCGAAATTCACCTACTTGCTTACTATCAGAATCTATCAAGAGAGGTTAAAAATGTATAAGGACAGACAAAAGAAATTATGAAATCAGGATAGCCAATGACTCAAAAATAACCAAGGCTTTTTACCAGCTATATAAATCTAAAGTTAGAGATAAAATAGGCCCCCTTAAAACTTCGATAGGAGAAATGACAGAAAATGATTTATAAATGTGCAGTACATTAAATAGTCAGTTTCTATCCGTTTTCACTAATGAAAATTTGGCACAGATTCCAGAAGTCCGTAAGGTATATAGCGATAGTATAGAAAATAGGTTAAGTACGGTTACTATAAGTAGAAATGATGTGCTTAAGGAAATTGACAGACTGAAACCTCAGAAATCGCCTGGTCCCGATGAGGTATATGCCAGAGTATTAAAAGAATGCAGAGATGAGTTAAGTTACCCATTAACATTTCTTTTTAACAATTCATTAGAAACAGGTATAGTTCCAGAAGCTTGGAAACTTGCAAATGTAGTTCCGATTTTCAAAAAAGGTGATAAATCAATAGCATCCAATTACCGTCCCATTAGTCTCACTTCAATCATAGGAAAGCTACTAGAGTCAATTATTGCTAGGAAAATGAGAAACCACTTAGAAACATTTAACTTAATCAATTCTTCTCAGCATGGATTCACTCAGGGACGTTCTTGCCTTACTAATTTGCTTAGTTTTTTCTCAGAGGTATATGAAGCAGTAGATAATGACAAGGCATACGATATTATATATTTAGATTTCAGTAAAGCTTTCGACAGAGTCCCTCATGAGAGATTGATGAGAAAGGTTGAGGCACATGGAATAGGTGGGGCGTTGTTGGGATGGATTAGGTCATGACTAATTGGTAGGAAACAGAGAGTCAGCATAAATGGTACCAAGTCAGAGTGGGGAGCAGTCAAAAGTGGTGTCCCCCAGGGATCGGTATTAGGTCCCCTGTTGTTTCTTATATACATAAATGACCTAGATTAGGTATAACTAGTAGGATAAGTAAATTCGCAGACGATACTAAAATGGGGAGATCAATTAATTCAGATAGCAATATAGAGTGCCTCCAAAGGGATCTAGATACCTTACATGAATGGTCAGTAAATTGGCAGATGAAGTTTAACATTGACAAATGCAAGGTATTAAAGATAGGGAAGATGCAAACAAATGTTAAATATAAACTAGCTAATTTAGAATGAGAAAATTCAGACTGCGAGAAAGATCTAGGTGTGTTTGTTAGCAATGATTTGAAGCCTAGAAAACAGTGTATAGGCGTTCGTAATAATGCAAACAGGATTCTCGGGTTCATCTCTAGGAGTGTGAGTAACAGAACTGCTGATGTTATCTTAAAACTTTACTTTTTTTGTTTTTCTTTTTTTTTCTATGTGATTGAGGGAGGCAAAAGGCATAACTGCCTATAGCGAGTGCCTCCCCCATAGTTGAAAGAGTGACAGGGCCAAAATCAAGGGACGTTCGAGCCAAAATGCCTGGACACACGGAGTTTGAAGCAATTTAAGTCATAGGAAGAGGGAAAGACTGATTCTGGGAGAGAGTTCCAGAGCTCAGATGTTGAGTAGAAGAAAGTTTGAGAGTAACGTTTCACTCTTGGGTTGGAGAGTTGCACAGAGTAGGGGTGGGATTGAGTTGCAAGACGGGTACCACGTGTCCTACGTAAAGGAGGTGGTATGCACTGGAATAGCTCTGAGGAACACTGATTATTATAGTAGCGATAGAATAGCGAGAGAGATGCAACATTGCGGCGGAGAGAGAGAGATTGCAGAGAGTTGGTGAGTGGACGGGAGTTAATGATACGAAAGGCCTTCCTTTCAACTTTGTCTAGGAGAGCGGTGTGAGAGGAACCTCCCCACACATGTGAACAATACTCAATACAAGGGCGCACTATGCCCCTGTACAGAGCAAGAAGCTGTGCAGGGGAAAAGAACCCCCTAAGGTGGTTGAGCACACCCAGCTTCTGGGAGGCTGCCTTAGCAAGACTGGTAATATGGTCCTTCCAAATGAGAGCAGAAGAAAAAGAGACACCAAGAATATTGAGAGAAGATGAAGGGTTGATTTTTGTATTGTTGAAGAATAAGGGATAGTCCACTGGGAGATCCTGATGGGTAGATAGATGGAGAAATTGGGTTTTGGAAGCATTAAAGTTAACAAGGTTTTCTCTGCCCCAATTGGAAATCGTATTTAGATCAGAATTTAAGAGTTCTATGGCTTCATTACGTTTGTCGTTGAGGGATTGCTGGCTGGGGCGTTCTGAAAAACTAATGGAGTAGTGTAAGGTTGAGTCGTCTGCGTATGAATGGATGGGAATTAAGGTACAGTTAAGGAGATCATTTATAAAAATTAGAAAGAGAATAGGAGATAGGACAGAGCCCTGAGGAACACCAGAGTTTATAGGGTGAGGAAGTGAACAATGGCCGTCCACAACCGCAGCTATGGAACGGCCGGAAAGGAAATTAGAGACAAAGGCACAGATGGAGGGATAGAAACCGAAGGAGGGTAGTTTAGAAATTAAAGATTTATGCCAGACTCTATCGAAGGCTTTCGATATGTCTAGTGCAATAGAAAAAGTCTCACCGAAGTCCCGAAAGGAGGATGACCAAGAGTTAGTAAGATATGAAAGAAGATCACCAGTAGAGCGACCCTTAAGGAAGCCATACTGGCGATCTGAGAGCAGATTATGAGAAGAGAAATGCTTAAGAAATTTGGAAGCAAGAATAGTTTCAAAAACTTTAGAAAGACAAGAGATAAGAGCAATTGGACGATAGTTGGAGGGTTGAGAACGGTCACCCTTCTTTGGGACAGGTTGAATGTGAGCAAACTTCCAGCATGAAGGGAAGACGTTAGAGGATAGACAGAGACGAAAGAGTTTGCCTAGGCAGGGAGTCAGCACGGAAGCACAGTTTTTGAGAACAACAGGAGGAACACCGTCCGGACCGTACGCCTTATTAGTGTTAAGCCCAGAGAGGGTAGAAAGTACATCTTTAGAAGAGATTAGGATATTAGGCATAAGTAAGAGAGAGGAGGGCGGAGAGGGAGGAATAGCACCGGAATCATCCAAGGTGGAGTTTCTAGCAAAAGTTTGAGCGAAGAGTTTAGCTTTGTCAGAGGAAGAAGTGATGGTTGTGCCATCAGAGTGGGAAAGGGGAGGGAAAGACGAGGAAGAGAAATTGTTGGAGAGGTTTTTGGCTAGATGCCAGAAAGCTTGGGAAGAGCTAGAGTTGGATAGTTCAGTGCATTTATTATTGATGAAAGGGTGTTTGGCAAGTCGAAGAACAGATTTGGCTTGATTCCGGGCAGAAACATATGAAGAATGAGAGTCTTGAGTTTTAAGGCGTCGGTACCGTTTGAATGCTTCCTCCTTATTGCGGACAGCAGTAGAACAGGCGTGAGTAAACCAAGATTTGTTAGCATTAGTCTTGTCATTAGTGAGACCCCATATGGATTATGCTGTCCAATTTTGGTGTCCTTATTACAGAATGGACATAGATTCATTGGAGAGAGTACAGCGTAGAATGACAAAAATGATCCATAATATTATAAATCTTCCGTATGAAGAAAGGTTGAAGAAATTAGGTTTACATTCATTAGAGAGACGCAGAGTTAGAGGGGATATGATAGAGGTGTTCAAGTGGGTTAGTGGGATTAACAAAGGGGACATGACAAATGTACTAAAGCTCAGTGATAGCGAAAGAACTCGTACCAATGGTTTCAAATTAGATAAATTTCGTTTCAGAAAAGATATAGGCAAGTATTGGTTTGGTAACAGAGTTGTAGATGGGGAATGGACTACCAAGTGCTATAGTGGGATCTAAAACTGTAGGGAGCTTTAAGATAAAATTGGATAAGCATATGGACGAGAAGGGTTGGGTGTGAAGGGGGATCAGCCGGGTTGGGGCAATCAGCGCTCTGCAGACCCCCATAATCCTGCGTTAATCTCTAACCGTTTTGGTAAGATCCTCAGGGTATTAGAGTGTTGAGCCTATAATTGGGCTTTGTAATTGATTTGGGGTTGTGTGGGACAGGGATCTGCCTTGCTTAGGCCAATCGGCTTTCTGCAGACTCCCATTTTCTTATGTTCTTATGTTCTTATGAAAGAGTTTTCCTAAGCAGGGAGTGAGCACAGAAGAACAGTTTTTTTCAGTACAACCGGAGGAACACAATTTTGTGTACGCCTTCGTAGTATTAAGCCCAGAGAGGACAGCAAGTACATGTTTAGAAGAGATTATGATATTAGTCATAAGATAGAGAAAGGATGGAGCAGCACCGGAATCATCCAAGGTGAAGTTTTTAATGAAACTGTTATCAAAGAGTTCAGCTTTGTCAGAGAATGATGTAGTGGTAGTGCCGTAAAGTGGAAAAGAGGAGGGAAAGATGAGGAAGGGAAATAGTCAGAGAGGTTTTGGTTTGATGCCAGAAAATTTGGGAATAGATGGAGTTGGAAGTTCAGAAAATGTATTATTGATGAAAGAGTTTTTGACGAGTTAGAGAACAGATTTGGCTTCATTCCGGGCAGAAACATAAAGAGTACGAGATTCATGAACGTGACAGTACAATTTGAATGCTTGATTTCTCCTTATTGCGGACAAGCGTGAATAAACCAAGAATTTTGTGAGTTAGTTTGAGAGAACAAAAATGGAATATATGCTTTCATGCCCATGAGGAATACCTCAGTATGCGCTCGGCAACAAAACGTAAACAAAAATAATTACAGGGAAATTAAAAGGAGTACTGCCAAAGAGCCTTCAAGTCAGCAGCGCCAACATGCTACAAGAGCCGCCAGCTGAGTGGTCAGAAGGCCTTACTTGAGAGACAGGGCAGGTAACAGAGATAAAGTTATGATCGGAGGAGCCCAACAAAGGGAGAAGGTTTATAGTGTAAGCAGAAAGATTAGAGGTTAGAAATAAGTTGAGGCTATTGAGCCGTTCTCCAAGGTGGTCCGGGATATGGGCAGGGTGCTGAACTGCTCTAGATCATTTAGGATAAAAAAGAAGAAATACAATTGGGAACACATGAGCAAGTAAGATTGTTGCGTACATATACGTAACATTCATCTTTGGCTTTGAATTGAGGATAGATATAGTATTAGGATACAGAGAAGGGTTTGCTGTCTATTACGTATACAACTGAGTTTTAGTGTATTAAAGTAAGTGAGGTTTGCTAGAGGAGAGATGGTTTTCCACAGAGAGAAAGTGGGGAAAGGCCACGAATATTGGTAAAAATAATAGCTAGAGTGGAAGGTAGTGGCCATGGTCCAGGGAACTTAGAGGAAAGTTTACCAGGGGACAGTCCATTGGGAGTATTTTTGCCCCCATTAGAATTATTATGATTATATTATATCACAATTTATCGTGAATAATGGTTCACTCTGGGAGGGGAGAAATGAGCTTAAGGACGATTTCGTGTTAAACGGCATTTTATATCTTTAGAGATTGAAGTAGAAGTAATGTCAGAAAAAGTGTAATGACTTCATAGCATTTACCTTAAGCTGGCTGTAGTAGTCTTCCTTTCTATTTTGCATTACAATCACAGAACAGTTGTCCTGAAGCATCGTTGAGAGAACCATATTTGCAAACGGTTTAGGATCTTTAGTTTCTGAAATATACGGTAATTATAGTTTTCAATAACACCAAAATATAAATTCCAATTCCAATTATTGCAACATTTGTATTTTTATATTAGCAAAGATATTTAGCATATCAAATAAACTTACCTGGGTACCACTTGCAAGCAGATAGAATGATAAAATTTAGAAGACAGACAATTATGTAGACCATGCATCCCGTCGCCATCTAAAAATATTTACATTTATATAAGATTTTATTGTGATAAAATTGCACGCATATGCACAAAAAGAACTAAGTACAGTAAGGAAACCTTTAAGATCCTTATTTGTCAAATTACCTCAAACATGGAAAGCTGACGTTAATATTAATTTTAGCATATGCAAATTACTGCATTTTTAATGACAAACATATATTTACATTAAGGCAAATGTCGTTTTCAAATTGATAATGTAACAAACGTAAATTATCTGGATATATGTAGTGATTTACAGTCCAGCCTCTATGGCGCCTAACTGAATAAAATCACATAATTTTTACCGAGCTAAAATGACTATATTATGTCCTTTAGTGTGACATGTTCTATTAGTGACAGACAATACAAAACTATTGCGAGTATAACTTAAACCCATACACTATGGGCAAACTAGTGGGAGTAAAGACTCGTACTTCCTAAGCTTAGTACAATAGTATAACATTTGCCACAATAATATATGATGAACATTTTTATATTGAATGGGTTAAATATGTTAAAACAAGCTGCTACGAGGTGACAACTTTCTGTCATGACCAGAGGAGCAACGCCGCCATAATAGCTAAGCAAAATAACTGCATGAGATAGCTAGTTAATTGACTCAGAAATCCCAGTAATCTATCTATTTTTCAACCTATTTATCCACAAATAAATCGCCTCCATGCACCTCTGCCAACCGTTAGCTGGCGCCCCTCCTCCCATCCAACACCACTTTCACTCATATACCCCCTTAACCCTTTGAGTACCAGCGTCATGTATTATATTGTATTCTAGCAACATTTAGACGATATTATGCAGCTTAGGAAGGCTCTGCGGTAGTTAATTAAAAGGGTTGGTAGAGATAGTCTGAAGCCATATTATTGCTAGATGTTCTTCCTAATTTGAATAAAATCGTCTAATGATTGCCACACTATAATGAAAATGCCGTCGCCGGTACTGTATGGGTTAATCCAATATATATAAATTATATTCTGGCTACTATTAAACGATTGTATTCCGTATATAAAGGGCCTCCAGCAATTACCAGGCTTCAAACTATCTCACTTAACCCTTTTTTCTACCACAGATCCTTATTAAACTTTTTAAAAATTGTGTAGATATAGTAAGAATAAGATTAATAATACGAAGCCGGTACAGAAGGGGTTAACTCCATCCCCCCACCTCACTCTCAGTGAGCCTCTCTCCCTATTTACCCTTCCACCGTACTCCTATGCACTTTTATAGACATTCACTCGCACCCAAAATATGATTCTTTGTGTATCAGTAAAATATAGACAAAAAGTAATTAAGGATTGTGGAGACACGAAACGCTAAGGAAAAAGATATATACATAATTAAAATATCTAACCCATTTACAATAATTAATTAATCAATAAAGCGAAAAATAAAACTTTTGTCAAATATGCACAAATATGTATTAAAAAATATGTTATTATAAATTAATGTACATTATATAATTACATACAAGTCTGAAGTTGAGATTTAACATTGGCTAAAACAGCAAATATTACTAGCAAGGTAATTTAATGAATGACAAAGACTAACTTTAAGTATATTAAGGATCGTATCATATATTATAAGACAATATAGCTACACACTGTTTTTTGCCTAATAATTGGACAAGCAGAATAAAAGGCTACATATATAATTCACTTTTATGATTTATTCGCAAATGTTTATAAACAAGATTAAATATTCATGTATATATAATGTAAATGACTTAATAAACACACCTAACAGGATTAAATAACATACATTTATGAAATTATAATCATATTCATTTTACCTCTCTGATATTGGGAAGGCATTGAATTATAATATTAATAATTGAATGCAATTACAAATCCTTTAACCCATTCACACTGGGAGCCCTTTGCTGATCGTAATAAAATCGTCTAGCATTAGCCGGAACACGTTAAATCAAACCAAAATTAAAAATGTATTGTACTGAAGGAGTTACTTCGAGGCAGTCTCATAGTACTGTATTTTTATCATGAGAGATACCTTTCCTAAGCTTAACAATATCATCCAATGTTAACCAGAAAAAACATTAAAAAACGTAAACCGTATTGAAATGGTTAACCCCTTGAGGATCATGGCGCATTCAGACAATGTATTCAGTCTATCCTTAGACGATTGTATACAGCTTAAGAATGATATACTGTGTATACATATATATATATATATATTATGTTATATTATATTATATTATATTATATATTCACCGCATTCCGAGCATACTCGGTACTGGAGATGGACAAATTTAGTTAGGTGTTCCTCTATCGCTAGGCATTTGAAGCATGTTAATAGGTTGATATATGCTTCTATTTGGCATTGTGAAGGGGTAATGCTCATATTAGAAGCCAGCATACAGCTTTATGTAGCTTTGCTTGCCATGGCAGTCTCAGTACATCTGATCTTGAGGAGGTTGATATTTTTTTATCTTGATTTTTTCAATCTTAAGCCATGAATTTTTATCTTCTAATTCATAATGAATTTCTTCTGCTGAATGGTTTCCAACATGTATATCAAGGTTTCTTACAAAAACATTTATCTAAGCTCGTTTATTTTCTATGTGGATGAGGGAGACAAAAGGCAAAACTGCCTGTGACGAGTGCCTCCCCTAGATTTAAAAGAATGACAGGGAACGTTCGAGCCAAAATGTTTGGACACATGGAGTTTGAAACAATTTAAGTCATAGGATGAGGATAAGATGGATTCAGGGAGAGAGTTCCAGAGCTCAGCTGTTGAATAGAGGAATTATTAAGAGTAACGTTTCACTCTTGAGTTGGAGAGTTGTACAGAGTTGGGGTGGAATTGTGTTGCAAGACGGGTACTACTTACCCTAAGTAGATGAGGTGGTATGCACTGAGAGAGCTCTAAGGAACAATGATTATTGTAGTAGAGATATAATAGCGAGAGATAAGCAACATTGCGGCGAAGAGAGAGAGATTGCAGAGAGTTGGTGAGTCGACGGGAGTTAATGATACTAAAGGCTGTCCTTTCTATTTTGTCTAGAAGTGCAGTGTGGGAGGATCCTCCCCACACATGTGAACAATACTCAATACAAGGATGCACTGTGCCCCTGTACAGAGCAAGAAGCTGAGCACGGGTAAAGAACCCCTTGAGGCGGTTGAGCACACCCAGCTTCTGGGAGGCCGCCTTAGCAAGACTGTTAAAATGGTCCTTCCAAGAGAGAGCAGAATAAAAAGAGACACCAAGAATACTGAGAGAAGATGAAGGGTTGATTTTTGTATTGTTGAAGAATAAGGTGAAGTCCGCTGGGAGTTCACGGCAGGTAGATAGATGGAGAAATTGGGTTTTGGAAGCATTAAAGTTAACAAGGTTGTGTATGCCCTAATTGGAGATGGCAGTTAGATCAGAAGATAAGTGTTCTATTTGACGTGGTAATATTACTTTCTACCCATTATCCCTAAAACAATCAATGGATATGCTTTGCAGTAGTTTTTCAGCCTCCTCCACATTCCTACAGAGAACTTTGTACCCAGCTGCAGTAGGGTAGAATCTGACAAATGCTATTTGTAGTTCTCCATAGGCTATTTCTGTGAGCTTTCTCATCGATGTATCTTCATCCCTATCGACCACCTTTAACCTCACTTTGGTAGACATGATGTAATTTCAGTGTGTATCTCAAACGCCCATCATAACCACAGGAATAGAGTTAAAGTTGCAATCTGTCTTCTCCAGTAATCTTCATTCAATAAAAGCAGGTAAGGCCAGAGATAAAGGTTGATTCACCAGTTGGATGGGTAACCGCTAGGGTTAAAAGTGAGGAGAAGATAAAGGGGGTCACCGGCTTTTTTGTTTTTCTCTCGTTTTCTCTCTTTCCCTGGCTTGTATCCATTTTGCCCCATTCAGGCAACTTTTTAAAGATGTTTATCCCCATCCAGGTGTCGATTTCTTCCTGGCGAGCGATAGCGAGCCAGCATTGTATGGAGAAATCCGGCTTCGCCGGATACATTTTTCTATCGAAAATGTACAAATTTAACTTGCTGTCAAAAAAAAAATATATACCAGTATATGCTGACTCGTTACCGCTCGCCAAGAAAATATTGACACCTGGATGGGGGTAAACGTCTTAAAACAGTAGGCTGAATGGGGCCGAATGGATACAAGCCAAATATGGAGGGAGAGAAAGATAAAAAAAGCAAGGTGGGCTCCCTTAACCCTTAACCCGGGAACTGCGGGAAGACTCTTAAGAGTTCCCCCGGCAGACTGCGGGAAGACTCTTAAGAGTCAGAGAAAAAACAAAAAAATTTAAACATCGAAAAAAAAAAAAAAAAAATGGCCCCTGGGCCATGTAAAATATTACTCCTCTACCTCCCCTCCTTCCCCACTTTCCTCCCCTCCTTCAGTTATCACCTATTTTCCCTGTTATTCCCTTATTCTGGTATATTTTTGTGCTAACATTAGCGAGTTGCAAGCAGGGCATTGTCATCACTGTTAGCAAGCGAGTGCAAGAGAGAGAGAGAGAGAGTATCGATCGACATTGTCTCTCCAGCCTTGGGGAAAAGTGGCGGGAGAGGAGCTTGCCTCAGCCATACATTATGTAACTCCTGGCCTGTATCGCCGATTTTGACCATCCAAACCCTGTTTTCACTTGTTTTATTGTTGTAACAGGTTAATACCTTTATAATCAACCTCTTGACTGTGTCAAGAGCATTGCAACGTCCCAAAGCTGCTCGTCGGTGCAGCTTTTTCTTTAGTAATATAAGGGGACTTCACTCTAACATCAATTCTGTACACCAATTTCTTCAAGCGGAATCCCCTACTCTCCTTTTTTTGACAGAGACTCAAGTAACATCCACATCTGACACGTCTAGATTTAATTTTCCAGGTTATCAACTGCTCCAAAATTTCAGACCTAAAGGAGGTGTATGTTGCTTCGCAAAATCTGAAATTGCCCTGGAGGAGGTTACTAGTTTCAATTGTCCCTATTTTGATTATTCTATATACAAATTAATTTCTGCTGGTAAATTTAAATACATATGTTGCATCTACCGTTCCCCAAATACTCCTCCAGAGCAAAGTCTTTTTGATTCTCTGTCCTCACAACTCAGTGTCCTCAACTTAAATGCTTCTTCTGAAATCACTGTGTTGGGTGATTTTAATGTCCATAATGTTGAATGGCTCACTCATTCAGCCAGGACTGATGATGCTGGTCTTGAATGTGAGCTATTTGCAGACTCATTTAATCTCACTCAACTAGTCAAACCCACCCGTGTACCAGATAATCCTAATCATAATTCCCACCTACTGGACTTATTTTTAACAACCAATTCAGAAAATTATGATGTTACAGTGAGGTCCCCGCTTGGATCTTCTGATCACTGTCTGATACAGGCCACCTGTCTATCACCTACCACACCTTCCCACTCTGAACCTGTTTTGGTGACTAAATGGCATTACGATAGGGCAGACTGGGAGGGTCTTCAAGGTTTCTTTATTGATATTCCCTGGACCTCTTTCTTTTCTAATGATGCACACTCCACCTTGAGCCACATACAAGATTTTGTAAAAATTGGAATGGAAACTTTTATTCCTCATCAAAAGTACAGTAAAAGATCTAATTCACCTAAATGGTTTGACCATAATTGTGCTAGAGTAACTGAACAAAAAGCAATAGCCTACAATGCATACACAAGATCAAAAACACATGAAGCCTTTAATTACTTTAGAAACATCAGAAATCATGCCAAAACTGTATTAAACCTAACTAAATCAAACTTTCTCCACAAGCAGGCAAATAAACTTCTAAATAATCCAAATGATAACAAAATATTTTGGTCTACTCTTAACTCATTTAAATCCAACTTCACTACTGCTTCATCCATTCCACCATTAAAATCTCCGACTGGCAATCTTGTAAGTGACCCACGAGGAAAAGCTAACCTTCTTGCGGATATTTTCTCCACCAACTCAACCTTAGATGAAATAAATCAAGATGTCCCTGTACTTAATTTTAATTCGCCTGAAATTCCCTCACTTAAGATCCACACCAGACATGTCAAAACTATTTTGCAGAATCTCTCGGTAGATAAGGCTCCTGGTCCAGATGAAATTCCTCCAATAGTACTTAAGAATTGCTCCTTGGTGCTCGCTCCTGTATTGGCAAAATTTTTCCGTCTGTGTACTCATACCTCATGCTTCCCAGTACCCTGGAAAGAAGCAAACATCCATCCAGTTCCTAAAAAAGGTGCCTCTTCAGATCCATCAAACTACAGACCAATAGCTATAACTTCCACTCTTGGTAAAGTCTTTGAAATTATATTAAATAATCACATAATTAAGCATCTTGAGAATAATAAATTAATCAGTGATAGGCAATATGGTTTTAGACGATGTCGATCAACTGCAGACATGCTATGCCTTCTTACGCATCAGATCAACCAAGCTACAGACCAACATGGTGAAACACATACAATAGCACTGGATATATCAAAGGCATTTGATAGAGTCTGGCATCAATCCTTATTGTCGAAGATGTCACACTACGGCCTTGCATCATTAGTTCCACTAATTTCTTCTTATCTTCATAACAGAAAAATACGTGTAATGGTAGATGGCCTTTATTCTCAATTTCACTCAATAAATGCTGGTGTTCCCCAGGGATCAGTTTTGGCCCCAATTCTGTTCCTCATTCATATCAATGATCTCATATCTACCACTCATAATCCAATACATTCCTACGCAGATGACTCAACACTCCACAGTTCCTTCACATTTACCAATTCTTTCACCCAACCCGATCTTATAAATTCAAAAATAAACACTGCAATTTCTCTGAACCAGGACCTTTCTAGAATTAATGGATGGGGACAAAAGAATCTAGTTTCCTTTAATGCACAGAAAACCAAGTACATTCAATTTTCTAACCGACAGAATCTCACTGACTCCCATATATTTTTTAATGATGTAAATATTCCCACTTCCCCTAGTATTGACATTCTCGGTGTAACATTAACTACTAACTTGAGCTGGACACATTATGTTAGAAGCATTGCTAAGAATGCCTCTAAAAAACTGGGACTCCTGTACAGAGTTCGAGAATTCTTCACTGACGAGCAGTTGGCCGTGATATATAAAAGTCATGTGCGTTCTCAGATGGATTACTGTTCACCTCTGTGGGGTGGAAGTGGAGTGGTTGCATTGAGGCAGTTGGACAAAATTCAAAATAAAGCTATTAGATTAATCAATAACCCTGCAATCACACAGGACCTTCCTACATTATCCATACGAAGAAACGTTGCATCCCTTGCATTATTCTACAGATATTTTCACAGCAATTGTTCCGAGGAACTTGCTTCAATTGTGCCGCCTCTCCACATCTTTCCCCGTAGAACTAGGGCAGCTGAGAGCGCCCATGAATTTACACTTTCTCCTCCACAATGCAGAACTTCTGCTTATCAGAATTCATTTATCCCCAGAGCTACTACTCTTTGGAATTCACTTCCCTCGAATTGCTTTCCACAAACTTACAATCTACAAATGTTTAAATCCAGTTGTTACAAACATTTTATGAATGGAGGATGCCTTTAGGCACATGGACCTTTTTGTTTTATCTGTGTTTTTCCTTCCTCCGTTCATTGTCTCTTAAAAAAAAAAAAAAAAAAAAAATAATAGGCACATATGGATAAGTATTAATGCTATTTATGGTAAAATGAATATTTTAGAGATGGAAACAGCTCAAATACATGCGCTCAGGCAGAGGTGTCTAATTACCCCCATGCGCACTTCTGAGGTTAAAGAGCGGCGCCCGGCGCCAATTTGCAGCAAGTTAGGAGCATTATTATGGCTTTTAAAGGGTTAAAATCGAGTGCAAATGGCCGGGAGCACAGCGGGCCACACGTCCGACTCCCAGGGCCTACCGCCGCCCACTGACTCACCCTCCCTGTGTTCTCGAGAGGCCGGCAGTGTAGCCAGTAGTGAGCGTAGCTGGGAAAAATATACCGCTATACGCTAAACTCCCATGTTACTGGTACCACTGTATGAGAACCACGAGTGCTACGTAGCTCGTTCTGGTCTCATTTTGAAGCTTTTAGCGCCTAGTTTTTTGCTGAATACATTTATTTTCATGCAGATACTTGATTTATCATTCAGGAGGGCCTGAATATGCCCAAAATAGCCCTAAATCCCCCGCTAGTTAAGGGTTAAAGTGGTTAAAAAGTGGCTAATAACAAAATAATATATCTAGAAGCAAAATTGAACATATAATGCAAATCGTGCACATCAAAATAATTGGCATATTAAATGATAAATATTAACAGTAATTAAAAGGGTGAAGTCGATGCAAATTAAAATTAGGGGGGCTAACTCAGCTTGTTGATCCAGCATTGTGTTACGTTTTTAGTGGTTGATGTCAGTGGTATAAGGAATAGCTGGTGCAATTGTCATCACCCTATGTGTGCGTGCGCGAAATAGGGTTTATAATTAAAAAAAAAAAAAAATTGTCCAAGAAAAATTGACCAGTTTCTGAAGTAGCCTACATATAATACCTTCCAATTGGTAATATAGTATGACCACATTCAACATGCAAGCTGTGGATTATTTTTTTTATTTTTTTTATGAATGTATGTGTAGCTATTGGGTCCTATATTACGACAAATAACATTTGCTCATGAATTAAATTTAGGTTGTCACTCCAACCCCTTTTTGGGAAAGTTGTGTGTAGGCTATACCTATCGAACACATTTGCAAAATCGGGAGGATATGGAGCGATATAATGTGAAAATAATGTGTATCTTGGATATACAAAATCAAAGTTTAAGGGGGGTCACCTGTTTTGTTTATCTTTCTCTCCTTTTCTCTCTTTCTCTGACTTTTATCCATTTGGCCCCATTCAGCCAACCGTTTAATAATAATAATAATAATAATAAACGGTTTATTAAAGAATAGCAGCCTGATGAGCTGAAAATACACATTTTATAATTTAGTGGATGGACATGAGATGTAGCCTACAGATATGAAAATGGTAAGCTCAGGGTTTATCCCCAACCAGGTGTCGATTTTTTCCTGGCGAACGATAGCGAGCCAGCTTTGTATGGAGAAATCCGGCTTCGCCAGAGAAATTTTTCTATCGAAACATTTACAAATTTAGCTTGCTATAAACATAACATATATATATGCTGGCTCGCTACCGCTCGCCAGGAAAACATTGACACCTGAATGGGGGTAAACGTCTTAAAACAGTAGGCTGAATGTGGCCGAATGGATAAAAGCCAAAGAGAGAGGGAGAGAAAGAGAAAACAAGCGAGGTGGGCTTCCTTCAGCGTGTATACCAAGAGTAGTTTGCGTAGCATGTTTAGTTTGTTTCTTCCTGTATACACTGAGAGAAAACGTGCAGACCAGGAATTCCTTGAGTAACTATCATATTTTGTTTTGTGTGAATAGGAAGGGTCCGGGGTGGGTTGGGGGCCCGAGTGATGGGTATATTTGTTTTTTTAGATGTATTTTAGTATCCTCTAGTAAGGATGTTATTGCCTAAATAGGAATATGCAAATATAGCTTCGGTGGCTCAGTAAAAAAAAAGGGGGGGGGGGGGGGGGTGGGGATATGGGTTGGTGGGTTTTTACTTTTTCCTATCCCAAAGGAAGGATTTTACCCCCCCCCCCCCCAAAAAAAAAAAAAAAAATATCTGAAGGTTTCAGACCCACTTAACAGTAATGAAAAGTTAAGGTGGAAATGTTGATCCTATATAGTCATTGCCGATAGTACATTCCCCATGGAACAACTAAACCAGCCAATCACAGCAATGGCAAATTGCACTCTGGCATAATTATTACCCAATGGGACAACTGCTTCAACCAATCACAGATAGGTTTGTTTGTTTGATAAATTAACTGTCTGTGATTGGCTGGAGTAGTTGTCACTAGCATTATATGCTGGCGAATGGTATTTGTTATTATTTTTACCATAAGATTGCATCAGCCAATTATGAATATATATTTTACATCAAGTGGCCGGTACCCAGTAATATTCCATCCCATAATCCGTTCACTAGCAGTTCAAGCCATTTAATTGTATACTGGCTACTAATAGGCGATTTTATTCAGTTTAAGAATATATATATATGTGGAGTTCGGGTGGATATACCCGCAGCAATATATATATATATATATATATATATATATGTATATATATATATATATATTGCTGCGGGTATATCGACCCGAACTCCACCCCCTGCTTGCAGCCTCCCTTTTTGGTTTATAAGGAGTTGTCCAGGACGTCACTTAACTTCTCGTTCACCGTCTCTCACGTTGGGCCCCCCTTAACCCTTTGAGTACCAGCGACGTGTACTATATCTTGTCTAGCTATATTATGGGGGCCCAACGTGAGAGACGGTGAACGAGAAGTTAGGTGACTTCCTGGACAACTCCTTATAAACCAAAAAGGGAGGCTGCAAGCAGGGGGTGGAGTTCGGGTGGATATACCCGCAGCAATATATATATATATATATATATATATAGATAGAGAGAGAGAGAGAGAGAGAGAGAGAGAGAGAGAGAGAGAGAGAGAGAGAGAGAGAGAGAGAGAGAGAGAGAGAGAGAGAGAGAGAGAGAGAGAGAGAGAGAGATAAATGTATAGATATTCAAAGTGTGTCCACGAATTTAGATCGTCAATACTCAACCAAGTTTTTGGGTGTAATAGTTGACGAAAAACTATGCTGGAAGGAACACAGTAAATATATATGTATGAAAAAATCCAAGTCAATTGGAATAATAAACATAATAAGATACAATTTAGGTGAAAAATGCAAAGTATCGTTGTATCATACTCTAGTGTACCCGTATTTGCAATATTGTCTGGCAGCCTGGGGCTCAGCCCGTCCAAGCCATCTTAAGCCATTGATCATAAAACAAAAGTGTATTATAAGACTAATTATTTCTGCTGGTTATTTACAAGATTCTGGTGCACTATTTAGAGACACGTCTCTGTTAAAACCCCAACATTTATGAACTAGAAGTAATAACATTTATACACAGCCAAATAGTAAACAACTCTAACCCAATAATTCCATGTCAATATGCCTTGGTAACACACGACTTAAATACAAGTTATAGAGATCATTTGAGACCCGTTCGACCAAAATCCGAGCTTGGTAAACATTTGATTGCGTACTGTACACAGGTTGTTTTCTTTGGAATGATCTTCCATATTAGATGTTATCAATTCAAAACTACACTACTTTCAAAATATACTTAAAGAAACATAAACTACACACATACTAAATTAGCGTGCATGAGCTTTATGATTCATATAATAATCTTTATATATGTATATTCATATTAAAACTCATTTTCAAAAACTTTATGATTCTTACGTTAATCACTATATATATTATTATTTTACCTTCTCACTGACTATGTTGTCATCTTCTGCCTACCTAAATAAGTATTTGTAGATAGCCTATCAAACATATTATGTAATGGGCTCTGTCACCGATAAACAATAAATGTTGTTGTTGTTCCCTAAGCTGCCTGGCCGAACAGCCCCGAGTCCCTGAGGAAGGCCATGGCCACGATCGGGCTTTCCCACAGAGCTCTTATTGAGTGTAGATTGTGTTGTTGGCGTAAGTGGTTGTGTGAAATGCAGTCTTCTATGATGTGTTTAATGGTATTGGGTGCTGTGTTACATCCCGGGCAGGCGTCGACAACGGAGTCATCCAGTCTCTTCTGATAGCTCAGGAGAGCTGGATGGTGTCCGCATCTCAGCCTGGCCAGGTGGACTCTGTCCTCGCGAGGAAGGGAGGATTCGGAAGGATGGATTTCGGGAGGTCGTGCATGCAGCTGCGTGTTGTCTTGAGTGAGTGGATGGATCGGTGAGAGATATGAGTATGGATGTGCTTCTGGAAGTTGGTTCGGGGTGGGCAGGGAGGAAGAGAGGACAATAATTGTGTGTGATACCGTGTGCTGGGTGTTTTTTTTATATTTCTTGGTGTCTGTGGGTGTGTTGCCATGTAGTTTAGTGGGTGGTCTTGGTTCGTGGAGGCTGCTGCCAGGAATTGAGTGCCTCTCATGTCCAGATGGTCTTTGACTTTGAGGATTTTGGTTTCTTGATGTAGGTGATCTGTGGGTGCAGTAATATCATATTGTAATATCCTGTGGCAAAAGTAAATTACATAAACTTACTAACTTAAAACAGAACTGAGCCACTGCCTGGATAGTTTGTATTTCTATGTATTTGGTGACCTGGCAGGCATGGGCCTTACCTATCTATTAGAGTATGGATAGTGATATAACCACATTGAACAACGATATGTATACTCTATCATCCTAAGGATAACGTCAGCCTTCTCACCATTCCACCCAAACATATGAAGAAACCAAGCAAATTTTTTCAGATACTCAATATAAGAGAGTCTTGATAGCTGTTCAACAGCATAGTGACAGAAAACACTTTGGAATGGGTGAAGGTCTCGGCAGAGCGATGGGCTGTGTGATTTCTGGTACAACTGTATTAAACATCTGCTCATATTGCTTGTATTATAATGATTGCTGTCGATATGGGCCTTTTTCCTCCATCTAACTGTCCAACGGTAAATAGTTGAGGGACTAACTCCCGCTTTCTTCGCAAGATAACGCATCGACTTGCCCTTCATCCATTCTGACAGTAACTTGGCTCGTTCAGCTGCAGGTACTCTCTGGAAAGGTCGTCTTGTGTCCATACTCCTGTGTAAGTGCAAACCGTTGCCAATATTATCACGGTTCACTTATCATAAACGGTCACCCGAAAGTACAGTATATTATCATAAAATTGTGCATGGGCAAATGTGTGTGTATGTTCTTAAATGTTGTTTACCACCTACTACAAAAGTCATATACTGTTATCCATATAATATTCAATATATTTCACTAATAGGAGTCAAGTATATGATCCTTGCAACACTGTATAATATAATGTTAGTAGATTTGTCAATATATGAACATATAGTTATGCAAAGAAGACTTACAGGCAGTACAATACGATGGTGCAATATGCATACTCTAATTATAGCCGTTAACGACTAAATTGATTTTTAGGCATGATATTGGAATTGAAAAGAAATTATAACTGTATAAATGTCAATATTATAATGTATACAAACATAAATACTCAATAATACATATAAGAATTAACTTGAATATGCACCACTACCATATGTCTAGGCCACAGTTTGAAATCAAATAATTATTATGATATGAGAACGATATTCATGTTTAGGTAATTGGAATTAGGAAACAAATTTATAATATATCAGAGGCCTTGAAGAATAGAAGGGAAGAGATATGAGTAATATATTTGATCATATATCGAATAAAGCCTCGAATCTTTAGCTTATTATGCACTTTCTTGAGGGAGGCAGTAGGGATAAACAGTAAAAACTCACACTAACAGACACGCGTACATACATATACTTACCTTCCATTAGATATATATATATATAGCTGAAAGGGCTAGGATTCGAACCATACTGGCAGGAGGTCCAGCCACCTACACCATCACGAGAGTTAAAAGCAGGAATTAGATACTTCTACCAGTATTCCTTCCCAACTCGACTCTGATAGGGGTGGGGGGGGGGGAGACATATATTTAATCGAAATCCGGCTGCCCTAAGCATGACAAGTTGTGTATTGTCATCTAATAAACAATTTGTCATGCATAGGGCAGCCGGATTTCGATTAAATACATGTCTGCCCCCCCCCCCCCCCATCAGAGTCGAGTTGGGAAGGAATGCTGGTAGAAGTATCAAATTCCTTCCTTTAACTCTCGTGATGATGTAGGTGGCTGGACCTCCTGCCTGTACGGTTCGAATCCTAGCCCTGTCAGCTATATTTGTCATCCAATATATATATATTTATATATATATTCGTGGGCTTGAAAGGTGGGTTCTGGATTGTAAAAGTGGTACTGTATTGTAGTTGGATGTGAAATGCCATTAGCATGGAGGGTAGTGTGTGGTAATGGGGAAATTAACTAAATACAGCGTGTTCTGTGAATATTTTAAAACATATTTCCAGAAATTATAGATTGTGTCAATCTGCGTATATACAGAATACTGTATAATATGTTCTTTAGGCCAACGCTATTTTGGGGGCAGTTTCTCTGCAACTATAACCCTTTCAATGTTGGCGATTTACTGATATGTCACTGTGAAGCATATGTTGCTGCGGATGAGGTATCCATACATCTTGATATTATCGGCTGAGATTGATATTACTGAGTTGGTTCCCTTGTTGCCTGATGTAAGATAAGACTCTACGCTTTACTCCAGTGTTTGTCCTACATACGTTGGTAGTGAGATGGTGTGTGTGCAAGCAAGAGGTGTTTTGAAAGCATTAAAACAAGTTTAAGCAGGTCCACTTGCATGTGTATTTGTGAGCAGCGAAAAATTAGGTACGAATATGAGTTTTATTTCATGTTAAATGACATAACTCATATTGTTTAACAAACACAAAGCTTGTTAATGGGTGGAATGGACTTAGATGGGTGGAATGGACTTAGATGGGTGGAATGGACTTAGATGGGTGGAATGGACTACCAAGTGCTATAGTGGGATCAAAAACGGTAGGGAGCTTTAAGATAAAATTGGATAAGCATATGGACGAGAAGGGTTGGTGTGAAGGGGGATCAGCCGGGTTGGGCCAATCAGCGCTCTGCAGACCCCCGTAATCCTGCGTTAATCTCTAACCGTTTTGATAAGATGATCCTCAGGGTATTAGAGTGTTGAGCCTATAATTGGGCTTTGTAATTGGGGATGTGTGGGACAGGGATCTGCCTTGCTTAGGCCAATCGGCTTTCTGCAGACTCCCATTTTCTTATGTTCTTATGTTCTTATGTTAAGCTAGGTGGTTATTTCACAAAGCTATCGCAAGGACAAAATTATGAAACTTAGTGAGAATATTTTGCTTGATAAATTTATTTTTTGAGACAAACATCCCTTCCCCCAACAGTATTGTCAAGGTTGTGGGTGATATTAATTGACAGCTAGGCTTCTATAGGGAGAATGGAAACTAAATTGTTCAATGAGTATCGTTTAGTTTTACTAGCTTCATTAGGTACCGGGTTAACGCAAGTTATAGTGGGCAACAAATAGCCCCACCCCTCCCCCCAAAAAATAAAATAAAATACAAAACAAAACAAACGCAGAGGCATACGAGACAAATATATAATTGCATGAATTGGGAGAAAGCCGTCATTTTTGCATTTCATGGTAGTTTTAATCCTGCTTTCACTCTATAGGAAAGGGATAGGGAGATAAATATGTAGTATGTGATGAATGATAGTACATTTACTTCAAACAGCTGTTGTGGTTTCATCTTTTATTGGTGATGAGTTGGATACTACAAAGAAAACAAAATTCCCATATCTAACGCATCGGGTTAATGAAGAAAACCACGGAAGAGTTTGTAATGCCTCTATTGAACATTTATACAATGCTTCATCATACACAATTGTATTGCAAACTATCATATAATGTGGAGGGTGGATTTGTGTATGTGTTTCTTTAAGCTAAGTGGTGTATGATGAAACATGTTCCAAATACTTACAAAAAAAAGAGAACAAATAATCAAAGCAAATTTGTAGCTTTGTTTTTCATCCTGTGAAGGTGAACTGCATATACGTTTTATTATACTTTATTATTATTATTATTATTATCATTATTATTATTATTATTATTATTATTATATATGTTTTATATAAATAACTCCACGGGAATATGTAAAATATTAGAAGTATCGGTAGACCTTTTGGCGTCAATTAAAGGCATTGAAACCATGCTTCATCATACACTATTTACGTTTTCCGCTTTCCCTTTCCTTTATAAGTTCTCTCTCTCTCTCTCTCTCTCTCTCTCTCTCTCTCTCTCTCTCTCTCTCTCTCTCTCTCTCTTAGCTTACATAAGCATTATATTCAACATCAGTCCTCCCATCATACACTACCTTACCTTTGGATACCTATGGATGTGTTCGCCGCTCCTCTAGCGGCACCAAGGAGCGCGACGCCCCTCGTTATGGGTGGTGATTTGGTGCAGTAGATTGTTTGAAGTGACAGCTCGCTCACTTGCGAGGATGGGCTCGTCTGGCACTTTTTGCAGTTCGACATCTAGGGCTCTCTTGAAGTTGTCTAATGAGATGTCCATCATGTCTCTTACTCGCCGTGGGAGTTTGTTGAAGAGACGTGGGCCTCTGTGTGATAACCAGCCCTCTCGCAGAGAGCCCATAGCACCCCTGTTATTCATCCGGGGGATTTCGCATTCCCAGCATCTCCTATTATTATGTTCCTTCCAACAACCAACCGTACTCCTAAAATCGATTAATGAAATTTACAAACACATGTGACAGTCCGTGGACTCAACCCAGGATGCTCACACCGAAAATCAACACCTTATACATCGCACCACGAAGACAGTTAAAGGTTGGTGGACACTGCCTACGATTTATTATGCAACTTCGAATCCTGCATATCAATCTAAGCATGTACACACATCCCAACTGCAACTCACGTAGGCTATGCATATGTGAATGGAAAGAGCAATTAATGGGGCCTTAACCACTTAGGGAAGTCCTCTCGATAAATTACTCCTGAACCAATATCAATTATTATGTTCCTTCCAACAACCAACCATACTCCTAAAATCGATTAATGAAATTTACAAACACATGTGGCAGTCCGTGGACTCGAACCCAGGATGCTCTGTCACTGAATTTCATGACTATCGGAGTATGTAGGTTTGGTACTAAACCCTCTGCGATTTTCCATGTGTATATTATTAGGTAACGTTCTCTTCTACGTTCCAGTGAGTACAGATTCAGTGCTCTTAAACGCTCCCAATAGTGTAGATGTTTTATCGAACTTATATGCGAAGTGAAATTTCTTTGTACACTCTCTACGTCATTTATTTCACCTGCTTTGTATGGGGATGTTAATACGCTACAGTATTCAAGCCGCGGTAGCACTAGAGATTTGAAGAGCGTTTTCATAGGCAATTCACCGCGTGTTTTAAAAGTACGCAGAATCCAACCCGTTAGACGTTTCGCAGCCGCCACTTTGACCTGGTTATGTACTTTGAAATCCATATTTTCAGACATTAATACCCCAAGGTCTTTCACACTGTCTTTCCGTTCTATTATGTGGTTAGATTCTGTTAAGTAATTTGTAATTTCTTTAACACCATTATTATCTCCGTACCGTATTAATTGGAATTTTTCCTCAATGAATTGCATGTTGTTTTCCCTGGTCCACTAGAACACTACATTCATGTCTTCCTGCAGTCGGCCCGTGTCCTCTTGTGTGTTTACTATCTTGCTTAATTTTGTGTCATCAGCAAAAGATGACACCGTACTGTGTCTGGTGTTGGTATCTATGTCGCAAATTAGTATGAGGAACAGAAGGGGCGCTAGCACTGTTCCTTGGGGCACTGAGCTTTTGACATCCGAAGGCTCAGAAGTGACTTGGTTTACTGCTACCGATTGTTTTCGGTTTACGAGGAAATTGTATATCCACCGTCCGATTTTCCCAGTTATACCTTTTGCTTTCAGTTTGTGGGCTATTATACCATGGTCACATTTATCAAATGCCTTAGCAAAATCGGTGTAAATGACATCCACGTTTTTCTTTTCTTCTAGGCTTTAAGAATTTTGTCATAGTGTTCCAAAAGTTGTGAGAGACATGATCTTCCCGCTCTGAACCCATGTTAACCGGTGTTGTGTAGTTCATTTGCCTCCATGAATGTTGAAATTTTGCTTCGCAGGACTCGCTCGAAAACTTTAATGATGTGAGAGGTTAGAGCTACTGGGCGGTAGTTTTTTGGTAGTGCTTTACTCCCTCCTTTATGCAGTGGGGCAATTATTGCGTTTTTCAAGCTATCTGGTATGTCACCAGTGTCTAGACTCCTTCTCCACATTATAGCTAGGGGTTTTGAGAGGTTTTCCTTACATTTTTTCATTAGGATCGAATTCCATGAGTCCGGGCCTGGTGCCGAGTGGGATGGCATGTTGGAAATGGCCTCTTCTATGTCTTTTGGACCGATATCAATATCCAGCATCTGAGGGGTTTCTGTGGGGGTGGTTTCCATGAAAAATATATTTTGGTCTCTGATGACTTTTGTTTCATCAGGCTCACTGAATGCCATTTCATACTGCCTGCTTAAGAGTTCGCTCATTTCCTTTTTGTCCCCTGTGAAAGAGCCGTCCCCTTTGCTCAGTGGGCCGATGTTTGATGTTGTTTTAGCCTTTTGTTTGGCGTATGAAAAGAAGTATTTGGAATTTTCCTTTATACCTGCAATAGCTTTCCTCTCCTCTTCCATATGTTGTAGTTCATATGATATTCTTAGCCTTTGTTCAATTTCCACAATTTCTCTATCTATTTCGACCTTTTGCCTATCCTGTAGATTTTGATGTGTGCGTCTTTGTGTGAGTAATGTTCTTCTTCTGTACAGCCTCCTCCTTTCCCGATCTTGTTTGCTTCTTCGTTTTGTTTGTCTTGCAGGTATATGGTGGCTACAGATTTGGGTCATGGTTTCTGTTATTAAGACTAGACATTCTGCTGGTGTCAGGTTATCCATTAAATCTTCCCAGTCTATTTCCTCCATTTCTTGATTTACCTCTTCCCACCTAATGTTTTTGTTATTGAAGTTAAATTTACTTACGATTTCCCCTATCCTTTTCCTTTACCCCCTTCTGCACCGGTGACGTATTTTGCATTATATTCTGGCAACTATTAGACAATTCTATTCAGCTTAGGAAGGACGTCTACCCATCAAAAGGCTATAAACTATCTCACTTAACCCTTTTTACTACCATAGATCCTTCTCAAGCTGCACAAAATCCGTCGAAATATAGCTAGAAGAAAATTAAAAAGACGATGCGGTACAGAAAGGGTTAAGAGGGAAAGCAGATTAAACATGACGAAAAACGCAAATGTGACGGTTTTAAGGTGACAATTAATACTGCTAAACAAATCTAAAAAAAAAAAAAGTTTGTCGATTGAACATGTTATACTCAATAAATAAAATACTTCATTTAAGGAAGTATCTTGGAAATATAAAACCAAATATTCGCGGAACACCGTGTATAAATGGAATACATTATGTGGTCTTATACCGAGGGCAATGCAGAGTGCGACTTAACCTCTTAAGCGCTAAATAGCAGTAGGAGCTAGGGTAGTTATTTGTGCATTTCTGCCAAAATATTCGATCTCACAGAATTTAACCCCTTCTGTACCGGCGACGTCTATTACTTATATTCTTGCTATATTTAGACGATTTTGTGAAGTTTAAGAAGGATTTGAGGTAGTAAAAGGGGTTAAGTGGGACAATCTATGTTTTATTAACTTCACCACAACACCAAACACTTCCAATGAAATTAATGAAAGCACATGGGCGATCCACCAGGATTCGAACCCGGGTTATCACACACAGATTGTTGACACCTTAACCATTACACCACCAAGACGCTTGAAGGTTTATGCACATGCCTACGACTTATTATCCATTCTCGAATACTGGATATTAATCTAAGCATGTTCATACTCCCACCGCACCATGGTAGCCTAACGTTTAAGTGAGAGGAAAGAATATGCATGGGGCACAGATCATATAGACCGGCCTCGCTACGAAATATCCCTGAACCTACTGATAATCTGTTTTTTTAACTTCACCACAACACCAAAAACCTCCAATGAAATTAATGAAAGCAAATGTGCGATCCACCAGTATTCGAACCCAGGTTATCACACACACACATTTTTGACACCTTAACCATTCAAAGCCTGTTAAAAGTAAAAGACGTCACCGGTACCAAAGGGGTTAAGCAAGATTGAACACATTAGGTGTAGCTGCAATAACAATATCTAATAGTAATGTTAGCACTCTGCACTAAGCCAAACACTCACCTTAGTATAACTGGTCAAGAGTTGTCGATGGTGCAAGACTGAGGTGGAGGTCTGACACTGCCACCTTATATTGTGAGGGGGAGTGGTGGGGAAAGGGGGAAGGGGGGGGAGTGGTACGCGGGGGAGTGGTGGGGGGCGTGGCAGTGGTGAGGGGGTTGAACCATCGTCAGGAAAGGTGTGACAATAACAATACCTTTACACGTTATTATGCATGATTAAATGAACATTCTCGGTTCCTCTTGTACGTATGAATATATACCCTATCTATCAATGTATCTATAAGACAATCAACCAACCAATCCATCTATTGCCATTATTTTTCGTGGGTGATGTTTCATTTATTTGAACAGACCAATATAGCAGTATTTTGACGAAATTTAAATGAATTCGTTATACATTATCTACATTAAATTCATATTTATAGGCGATGGACAATATATAAAATATAACGAGTACAGTAAACATACGCATACGTATGTATTACTGGTATTAATGACTGAGTAGTAATAATGTATGTATGTACTCTGGGACATACTCCATTGCTGGAGGTGGCCAACACGAGTCAGAACCCGAACAGAAACAATATTTAACGTTCCTATTCTCAGGGTCCTGGACCACTTTCGCGTTCCTTCTCTCCCTTCTCTGTCTCGTCGAGTAGGAGAATTATACACGGGGAGGAAGATTCCTAGCCTCCTGCATCCAGAAGGAAATGTAGGACAACAAAAGAGACAGACAGAAAAGGCTAAGGTTTGGTAGAGAATGCCAAACCTCACTCTGGATAGGACCAGCCCTCACCCAGATATATTACTTGCTTAAAATATTATAATTTCATGTTTATATATTATTCGTGTTTCTGTAAAGAACTAATTTCACATAGATAAAGAATGGCAATAACATTTTATTTTTATTTTTTTATGATGATTACATGAGTTTTATTGAAATCTGCGCACGAATTATAATGAAGGGTTACTGTAACAGCTTTACTAATATATATATATATATATAAAGAGTAAGACCAGTGCTGATATATGCATCTATATTGATTGTGGGACGTGTTTCGGCTTATGCACAAGCCATCTTCAGCCTAAAAAGCAAAGAAACAGCCTACATAAATATCTACAAATCATAATAGATTCCATGAAATAATACAAACGTGTAGGGGTAAATGGGGTTAAAGAGAGATCAAAACATGTATGGGAAATAATTGAATCCATGTGTGCCTAAATATCTAAATATACCGCAAAGTATTTACAGTATATATATGTACGAAAACTAAAAAGTTATTATTTGCGAGAAGCGTAGACATACGTGTACATTGTGTTGAGTTAAATCTAAATCTAATATCCTAAGTTAAATTAAATACAAGATATAGTAATACTATGAATGCTAAAATATAACATACCACATATCACATAGATCTCAAAAGCACAGTAAGGGTGTTGAGGACTCCTGGGAACCTAAATCGGGACGAAACTGTTGTGTTAATAAGCTCTCGATTATCAGGCGGGAACTGACATTAGAAGATGTGTACAATATGCTTAACTAATTTAAGCGTATTGGGTGATTTGAAGCTTCGGAATGGTCTCGTATAGCAGAGAATGAACGTTTGGACAACGGAAAATCCGTTCTAAAACACCTTCCTCGATGCTTCGCGATCCTGGCGGTGAGATGCAGCTTCAAATCACCCAATATGCACAAATGATTTTAGCATAAAATGTCCTGCTAGGAGTCACTAATAGTTATATTCCAGAACCACCACACCAGTCAAAAGATTAGGCAGGCACGTTCCCAGACCAAATCCAAACATCACACTCTTGATACAGACAGGCCCTTCACACAGGCCCTCAACCAGTGGTGATACAGGTAGACCCTTCACATAGGCCCTCAACCAGTGGTGATATAGGTAGACCCTTCACACAGGCCCTCAACCAGTGGTGATACAGGTAGACCTTTCACTGTATTAGGTCCTCTGTTGTTTATTATATGCATACATTACCTTGATTTAGGTATAACTAGTAGGATAAGTAAATTTGCAGACGATACCAATATGGGGAGAAAAATTGATTCAGTTAGAGATATAGAGTGTGTGCAAAGGGATCTAGATACCTTACACGAATGGTCAGTAAAATGGCAGGTGAAGTTTAACATTGACAAATGCAATGTATTAAAGATAGGGAAGAAGCATACACATTTTAAATATACACTAGCTAATATGGAATTAGAAAACTCAGACTGTGAGAAAGATCTAGGTGTGTTTGTTAGCAAGGATTTGAAGCCTAGAACACAATGTATAAGAGTTCGTAACAAGGCAAACAGGATTCTCGGGTTAATATCTAGGAGTGTGAGTAACAGAACTGCTGATGTTATCTTAAAACTTTACTTGTCATTAGTGAGGTTCCATATGGATTATGCTGTTCAATTTTGGTGTCCTTATTACAGAATGGACATAGATTCATTGGAGAGAGTACAACGTAAAATGACAAAAATTATCCATATTAGACATTTTCCGTATGAAGAAAGGTTGAAGAAATTAGGCTTACATTCGTTAGAGAGACGCAGAGTTAGAGGTGACATGATAAAGGTATTCAAGTGGGTTAGTAAAATTAATAAAGGAGACATGACAAATGTACTAAAGCTCAGTGATAGCGAAATAACTTGTACAAATAGTTTCAAATTAGATAATTTTCGTTTCAGAAAAGATATAGGCATATATTGGTTTGGTAACAGAGTTGTAGATGGGTGGAATAGGCTACCAAGTGATATAGTGGGATCAAGAACGATAGGGAGCTTTAAGATAAAATTAGATAGGCATATGGACGAGATGGGTTGGGTGTGAGGGGGATCTACCATGTGTGGGCCAATCGGCGCTCATCAGACCCCCGTAATCATGTGTTAATCTCTGACCGTTTTGGTGGGGTCAGTACTCAAGGTATTAGTGAGATGGGTCTATAATTGGGCCTTGTAATTGGGGTTGGGTGTGACAGGGATCTGCCTTGTATGGGCCGATCGGCTTTTTGCAGACTCCCATTTTCTTATGTTCTTATGTTCTTATAGGCCATCAACCAGTGGTGATATAGGTAGACCCTTCACACAGGCCCTCAACCAGTGGTGATAAAGGTAGACCCTTCACACAGGCCCTCAACCAGTGGTGATACAGGTAGACCCTTCACACAGGCCCTCAACCAGTGGTGATACAGGTAGACCCTTCACACAAGCCCTCAACCAGTAGTGACACAGGTAGGCCCTTCACACAGGCCCTCAACCAGTGGTGATACAGGTAGCCCCTTCACACAGGCCCTCAACCAGTGGTGATACAGGTACACCCTTCACACAGGCCCTCAACCAGTGGTGATACAGGTAGACCCTTCACACAGGCCTTCAACCAGTGGTGATACAGGTAGGCCCTTCACACAGGCCCTTAACCAGTGGTGATACAGGTAAACCCTTCACACAGGCCCTCAACCAGTGGTGATATAGGTAGGCCCTTCACACAGGCCCTCAACCAGTGGTGTTATAGGTAGACCCTTCACACAGGCCCTCAACCAGTGGTGATACAGGTAGACCCTTCAAACGGCCCTCAACCAATCACCACATCACCAGGCTACCATGATGTCACCACTCGAGTTTGTCAGCCAGCAACCATGTAGGGGAACTAGGACAGGTGGCGGTGAAGATTACACCACTCGCTGGGTATTCGGGAGTAGCCAAATCTACAGCTCAGACCGGACGAAGTGCAGAATATCGTGAACTAGCTGTCTTTTACAAGAAAGGAGCTCTGGGACAAGGTAAGGCCCACCCAGCACACGGCAGCAACCACACACTGCCTACAGTAATGAAAGCAACGCTGTAGAGTAATAGTCTATAACAAATTATCAAATAAAGCACTATAACTTCACTATCATAATAACTTCGCAAATTACTAAAACCAATTTACTCTACGGTACTCCACGGTACACTATAACCAGAAAATATTAAAGGGAGATAGGAAACTTCCAATGCCTCCCATTAAAATAAATGATACCCTAGATAGCGAGTCTGGCATCGATTTGAGGCTGCAACCAACGCCATCTTGTGTATGGACTCGGTACTAATATTGGTGAAAGAAATCTAGGGGATTTGTCTTCATACTTCACACAGCTACTGTATTCAATATTGATCGTTTACTTTAGGCTAAGCAATCCTCAATACACACTTTACTAATGTCAGAATCACCACTGTTATAAACATACAAAATTATAGTACCGTATCATTGTTTATTCGTTATGAAAATATTTACCAACTTATTGGTTTCATTACCTCTACTATAACTGTCTATTACTCTACCATGATCACAATGATAGTAATGGTGATAACGATGATATTAATGGTGATGACAATGATAGTAACGGTGACAACGATGATAGTAATGATGGTAACGGTGATAGTAATGGTGATAATGATGATAGTAATGATGGTCGAAACTACATTTTCGCAGTTATATGATTATCAAGCGTTGCTCAGGTTGATTTTACGCATTTGAATATGGCATTTACAGAGACATTTTCTATTCATAAATGACTAAGAGGAATGAACACATTAAAATCAAATATATATTTTTATTCGCTATCAGGATATTCAAAATTAACTGCGAAAACGTAATCTAGGGCTGACAAAGTATGTAGGCTATTGTAGTGACCAATGACTGCATTAATTAATATATGCTATAGGCCTATATTGCGTTTAACACATCATTAAAAGTAGTTTCATGTCGGATCCCTATTATAACATGGTTAAGGATAATAACACATAATACATCATTATTGTTCTGTTTATTTTGATTAGTTTATGCATATATGATGTATGAACTCCTCAGCTGAACGCTGGCACAAATCCACAAGTTACACCGATCTGTGGATAACAATAATAAAGTATTAGGTAAACATGGATAACTGATCGAGATACACGCCACCCTGGTTATTTCACGATTAACCTAATGTTTACATTGCCTGCCTTCAGCAAAATCTATCTTTCACTTGCTATAGGGAAACTATATAATTATTGGGTCTTTTCTTTCCTCCTATATACATCCAAGAAAGGGCCTTGGTGTTCGGTAAGACATAAAGACCAGCGTTAACCCTTAAATGGCGGCGCGCAACATAAGTCGAGTATAATAAATCTGGACTATCTGGCGGCGCGCTACATAGGTCGAGTTGGTATTTCCCGCCGTAATTTAAGTGGAAAGCAAAATCTAGCGGTCAGGCAGTGTACTACTAAGTCCCACCCCCACATCCCCACCGCGTGAGCTTGGCTCAGTACCGCCACAATGGAGAGACAAGATTTGCCAGTGTTCGATTCGGTGCCCAGCCCCAGTACGTCGCGCCAGCCAAGGCGTAGGGCCCCGCTCTCAGCCGAGGAGTTAGTTCTGCTGATGAACTCTTCAGCGGTATCTAGAATATCATTGAATGAAAGCATGGAAGGGCTTGGTGAGAGTGGAGGAAGTGAGGAGGAAGAAGAACTGGAAGATAACCCTGTCATCGGTTTTCACAGACGCCATAACTTGCGGGGCGAAGATGGCCAAGATAGTGACGAGGAGCTTGGTGAACACACTGGTGTGGGTGTTGGTAAGTATAATGAACATTTATATTATTTGAGAGATTGATAGAGATTATATATATTATATATATCGGTGTACAGTAGAATACATTCCTTACGCATGTGACTGAAATTGCTTGCAAGTTTGATTGCAAGCGATTGAAGATTGTGGTGCTGGTCTTCATATATTACGTTTCCATTCATTATCATTATCTTAGGCGTAGGCTATATAATACATATATATCGGTGTACAGTAGAATACATTCATTACGCATGTGACTGAAATTGCTTGCAAGTTTGATTGCAAGCGATTGAAGATTGTGGTGTTGGTCTTCATATATTACGTTTCCCTTCATTATCTTATTATAGGCGTAGGCTATATAATACATATATATCGGTGTACTGTAGAATACATTCATTACGCATGTGACTGAAATTGCTTGCAAGTTTGATTGCAAACGATTGAAGATTGTGGTGTTGGTCTTCATATATTACATTTCCATTCATTTGATAGGCGTATATCACGGTGTAGGGTTGAGGAAATCAACCCTACACCGTGATATAGACGCCTATCAAATGATGGTATTGATATTTGTATTTAGTGTTTGCGAGTTTTCATTCATTTGATACGCGTATATCACGGTGTAGGGTTGATTTCATAGTATGAAATCAACCCTACACCGTGATATAGACGCCTATCAAATGCTGGTATTGATATTATTATTTAGTGTTTGCGAGTTTTCATTCATTTGATAGGCGTATATCACGGTGTAGGGTTGATTTCATAGTATGAAATCAACCCTACACCGTGATATATACGCCTATAAAAAAGGATATCATATCAATATACGGGATATATATATATATATATATATATATATATATATATATATATATATATATATATATATATATATATATATATATATATACGTATATTTATTGTTCTATATATGATATTTTGGAGAAATTTACTTTCTCTCTCTCTCTCTCTCTCTCTCTCTCTCTCTCTCTCTCTCTCTCTCTCTCTCTCTCTCTCTCTCTCTTTCTCTCTTCCTTCTTCCCATCTGTTTGTGTGACTCACTGTTTACCAGGTCAATCCCCAGAATACCCTTTTGACAATTAGCCCCGGCCACTACCATCATGTAGTATATTCTTTCTCTACCTTCATGTATTCATGTATTTATTCATTTCTTCGCGTGACTCCATGTTGCTTGCAATCATTTGATAGGCGTATATCACGGTGTAGGGTTGATTTCATAGTATGAAATCAACCCTACACCGTGATATATACGCCTATCAAATGATGGTAATGATATTATTTATTGTTTGCGAGTTTTCATTCATTTCATAGGCGTATATCACGGTATACGGTACATTTGTTTCCTTACGAAGGTGACCTTGAAATTGCTAGGACTCTTCTCTCTCTTTTCGTAAGGAAAGAAATGTACTGTACACGTATATATACGCCTATCAAATGATTGTAAGCAATATACACCAATATACAGTATATATATATATATATACTGTATATTGGTGTATATTGCTTGCAATCATTTGATAGGCGTATATATCACGGTATACGGTACATTTGTTTCCTTACGAAGGTGACCTTGAAATTGCTAGGACTCTTCTCTCTCTTTTCGTAAGGAAAGAAATGTACTGTACACGTTATATATACGCCTATCAAATGATTGTAAGCAATATACACCAATATATAATATATATATATATATATATATATATATATATATATATATATATATATATATATATATATATATATATATTGTATATATATATATATACTGTATATTGGTGTATATTGCTTGCAATCATTTGATAGGCGTATATATCACGGTATACAGTACATTTGTTTCCTTACGAAGGTGACCTTGAAATTGCTAGGACTCTTCTCTCTCTTTTCGTAAGGAAAGAAATGTACTGTACACGTTATATATACGCCTATCAAATTATTGTAAGCAATATACACCAATATATATATACTGTATATATATATATATATATACTGTATATTGGTGTATATTGCTTCCAATCATTTGATAGGCGTATATATCACGGTATACGGTACATTTGTTTCCTTACGAAGGTGACCTTGAAATTGCTAGGACTCTCTCTCTCTCTCTCTCTCTCTCTCAAATCAATCATGTCTTAGTTGTCAAGTTTGAGTCTGCACATCCCTCATACGAAATACCATTCCCACAATTTTCATAGGCAACACAAGACAGGCCAAACGACGAAGATCGTCATCCCCAGAGCCACGCCCAACCACAGCCAGGCAGCGAGCTTCCTCAGAGCCTCCAGTGATGCCCGGTGAGCTAGGGAACATCTCGGGGGTAGTGCAGCTACCACTAACCCCCGCCCATGAACAACCAGGACCAGCGACGTCAACACCAGCTGTTGTTGCTCCTCTCAGGTTGTGAACGCCACCCGGGCTGCAGCGGATGAGGAGGATCAGGAGGACCAGGCGTCGGCTGACGATGTCTGAGAGTGATGCCGGCACCGGCTCAAGCTCTCCCGATTCGCCTGAAGCCAGGATATCCCCCACGCCAGCAAGCGACTCTAATGGCGGGCAGGCACAGCCACAGCCACAGCAGGGACCGCCACAACAGGGACAGCCACAGCAAGGTGCCCGGGGAAGGGCCCGAGGAAGGGCCCGAGGAAGGGCCGGAAGAGGTGCTCGGGTACGTGCTCGGGGAGGTGCCCCAGGAGGTGCCCCGGGAGGTGCCCCAGGAGGTGCCCCGGGAGGTGCCCCAGGAGGTGCCCCAGGAGGTGCCCAGGAGGTGCCCGGGAGGTGCCCCAGGAGGTGCCCACGAGTGGTCGGGAGGGGCAGGAGGCCGGACGAGCCACCTATCTTTCAGTGGGAGCACTGCGAGCCTCGGGATATGCCTGGGGTTCCACCCAATTTTGATAAGGGGACAAATGGCGTCCAGCCTGCCTTTCCCTGTTCCGAAAATGACACCCCTTATGACTACTTCCGAGCATTCTTTGACGATGAATTGCTCGGGGACATGGTAAGGGAGACAAACCTCTACGCAAGCCAGCACTCCGAAGAGATGGCCTCGCCCCACATGAGGAGATGGACGCCCATCGATATCCCTGAGCTCCTCGTGTTTTTGGCCCTCACCATGCTAATGCCCCACATGAGAAAGCACAACATGCTGGATTATTCGCTGATGCATGACATTAGATCAACGCCAGTCTTCAACATGTACATGCTTCTCATGACAAAATTCTCAAGTGCTTGCACTTTGTCGACAACACTGCCGCACACGGAACTGACAAGCTTTGGAAAATCCGGCCATTCCTGAACTCCCTCCTGACCCGGTATCGCCGGTTTTTCAAACCTTTTCAAAATGTTGTGATCGATGAGTCCTTGATCCTCTTCCGTGGACGTCTCTCTTTCAGGCAGTACATTCCGTCGAAGCGTAACCGCTTCGGGATAAAGTTCTTTGTACTGTGTGACTGCGAGACAGGATACGTGCTGGACCTCATCATCTACACCGCTACTGATGTGGACATTCCAAACGACCTACTGGGTCTTTCAGGGGCGGTTGTGAAGACACTGATGGAGCCGTATCTGGATGCCAACCGTATCTTGTACAGCGACAATTTCTACACCTCTCCTCTCCTTGCCAGGTATCTCCTTGCAAGGAGCACGGGAAGCTGTGGAACTGTCAGGGCAAACAGGAAACACTGGCCCAAGTTTCATGCTACAAGGAAAGGAGACATCTTCCGCAAGAAGAGCAGCAGTGACAGTATACTGGCTATTTTGTTGGCATGACACAAAGCCAGTCAATGTCCTCTCCACCTTCCACAAGTCCACAATGCGAGGATAGCGGGAAGAAGAGATACCACATGGACCCTGTTCACCCGCGAGAAGCATCTAGTAGCTATCTCCAAACCTGACCTTGTTATGGGACTACAACATAAACATGCGGTTGGTGGATAAGAGTGACATGCAAATCACTGCTGTTGACTGCCTCAGGAAGACGTGGTAAGTGGTATAAGAAGGTGGTACTCCATCTTCTTGATGTCACTATCCTGAATGCGTATAACATGAGGATGACGCGGAAAGGAAAGAAGGGCTCGGTACGGCTGTTCGCGAAGTACATCATCCACTCCATCTTCAGGAAGCACGGAACCACACGTATGCTACCACCTCCGAGGCCGATCGTGAATATGCCTGCCCGCCTTGAGAGCCGGGGACTACTTCTCGACCCACATGCTTGTGTTTTGCCCCCGCTCAGCATCACAAATCGCAGCCAACCGGAAGCACGGACGAAGCAGTGCCACGTCTGCAGACACACAACAAGAAGGAACCAAATCAGGAAGGAAACCACGTTCATGTGTAGTTATTGCAATGTGGGACTATGCGCTTCTCCATGTTACACCGAGTACCACACACTGGAACACTTCTAGACCTCTTCCAAGACCTCCTCCTCCTCTAGACCTCTTGCCAATCATTCATAAGTTCATGCAATCATTCATTCATCTATTTCAAACTACCTCATGAATTCATGTCATTCAATCATTCATATGGTGGAATAGCACACTACCCAAACACAAGTGCATTCATCATCATCAGCAACATCACCCATTACATCCATAAGTTTCTAATCTCATCCATCCATCTGCTTCTTGGTCTACCTCATACATCCATGTCATTTGTCTACCTCAATCATATTACTGGCCTTTATCTACCTCAATCCTATAACTGCCTTTTCTACCTCAATGAAATGTGGATTACACCTCCTGGGAACACCACAAAAAAAAAAAAAAAGAGTCATCAACACTACCCCATAGGGTGATTTGGAAATGTGTTGAAATAATATTTATAAAACAAAACAAAAATTCCTGCAAAGCAAGCGAAACAGAGAGAGAGTGAAAATGCACGCCTCTATATATATATATATATATATATATATATATATTATATATATATATATATATATCATATATATATATATATACATATATATATATATATATATATATATATATGATATATACATATATATATATATATATGATACATATATATATAATATCTAATATATGATACTATCAACTATTAATATATATAATATATATCACCATGTACGGTAACATTGTAGGGACAGAAATGTACCGTATACCGTGATATATACGCCTATCAAATGATTGAAATCAATATCACCAATATACAGTATATATATATTGATATCAATCATTTGATAGGCGTATATATCACGGTATACGGTACATTTCTGTCCTTACGAAAGGAGAGAGAAGAGTCATAGCAATGTCAAGGTCACATGTACGGTACATAGTAGGGACAGAAATGTACCGTATAACGTGGTATATAGGCCTCTAAAATGATTGAAATCAATATACACCAAAATAAAGTATATATATATTGATATCAATCATTTGATAGGCGTATATATCACGGTATACGGTACATTTCTCTCCTTACGAAAGGAGAGAGAAGAGTCATAGCAATTTCAAGGTCACCTTCGTAAGGAAACAAATATTCCGTACTTGGTGATATATATACGCCTATCAAATGATTGATATCTATATTCACCAATATACAGTATATATATATATATATATATATATATATATATATATGATATCAATCATTTGATAGGCATACATATCACCATGTACGTACGGTAAATTGTAGGGAGAGAAATGTACGGTATACCGTGATATATACGCCTATCAAATGATTGATATCAAGATACCACCAAAAATATATATATATATATATATATATACCGTCTTTGTACGGTAGCTTGTAAGGAATGAAATTTATTAGTGATAAATGAAAGAGAATACAGAAACTGAACTGAAGAAAGAGTGAAAAAGATATAATAATACAGAAATATTACAAGCAAATAAAGAAAGAGGGATTAGAGAAAAGGATAATGAGAATTACATATACGAAAGGGAGAAATATAGAGAAGAGAGACAGGGAGGAAGGGAGACAGCGCTTACGAAGGAGAAAGGAGGAGAGAGAGAGAAAGCGAGCTAGCCAGAGAGAGAGAGAGAGAGAGTCAGACAGACAGACAAGAGGAGTGAGAGAGACAGAAAGAGAGAGAGAGAGCGAGAATACAGAGAATACAGAAATAAGGAGAAACAAGAGAAAATAAGAGGGCTTACCCAAGGAATAATAGACGCGCGTGAGGCCGAAGTCAGGACAAAGCGAACGCATCCGAACGCGCCTGGGAAATAGACCAAAAAGTAGCCTCTCTTCCTCACCTCCTCCCACCCTCGCTCACTTCATTCAGAATAGACTTCTATGGGGAGACGGAGAGTTGCTCGTTCCAAAAATGATCGTTTCCTTCCGATTGGAGCCATAGTTACGGCGCTAGGGCGAGTGAAAGTGAGCGAATATTTCGGGATTGTGCCCGCTGGGCGGCTAGGTGTAAAATACCGCCTAGCCCGCCAATAAGGCGTTAAAGAAGATCACAGGGAGACTAGATCGCCATGCATTAAAATAGTTTGACCGGGACCATTAAAGAAGGACCCAAAGGAAAAAAAGAAAGAGCAAAAGAAAGAGAAAAACAAATGATGGAAACAGGATCGCTTGCATAGTTTGTCTGAGGTTCATTTATTATACACTGGAAGGAATTTAAGGAGATTAGGTTTTCCCTCCTGTGTTCTCTCTCTCTCTCTCTCTCTATATATATATATATATATATATATATATATATCATTGTCTGTAATTCCAGTGAGTACCAATAAGTTAACTTTTGAATACGTGAAGAATGGATAGGGTGCATACAATCTTGAGTGATAAAAGTTAGCGAGTGAATGAGTGAGAGTGAGTTTGTGATAGTGTGAATGATTTTCAGAATGAGTGGATGAGAACAGAGAGTGAGTGAGTGAGGCAGGGATCGAACATAAAACCCTACGAGATATAAGAATTTATAAGTAGAAGAAAATACAAAATAAATCATTAGATAAATATATAGAACGTGAGGTTGAAATCGTAACACTAATGGATCACTTAGCCTTTAACCTTTTCAAGATCCAATAGCAACTTCTTTTCTGTTTTCTGGGTATTATTAGAGGATATATACACATACAGATATATTTAGCTCCACACAATTTCTTACACAGGATACACACACTGATCCCACACGTTTAAAGACTATAGGCCCCTATAAATACAACCAGACCTCCTTCCTTCCAACCAAACCTATACCCTACTGTCTATATTATCACGCCTTGCTTCCTTCCTTATCTCTCTCTCTCTCTCTCTCCACTCAATTTCTTACACAGGATACACACACTGATCCCACACGTTAAAGGATTATGGCCCCTATATTATATAACCAGACCTTTCTTCTCCCTTCAACCAACCAATACTGTGATGGTAGTGTTATGGGTACTCTTAGGTAATGGAGGAGTCTATATATATATATAACCTATACCGATACTACTGTCTATATTATGATGTCCTTCCTTCCTTCCTTCCTTCCTTCCTTCCTTACCCCTTTCCTAGCCTGTGATATAGTAGTAGTAGTTATCTCTCTCTCTCTCTCTCTCTTACACTCCATCCAATTTACTTACACAGGAGAGAGAGAGAGAGAGAGAGAAAGAGATTTACATGGACATAGAATTACATAGATACACTGGCCACACAGATCTTACGATCCCTGCGAGGTGGCCAGGACTTAATCCTAATAGAGATAGCAATCCTAAGAGAAAGTGGAAGGAAAGGATAGCAAAGATGAAGAGAGAGAGAGAGAGAGAGAGAGAGAGAGAGAGAGAGAGAGAGAGAGAGAGAGAGAGAGAGAGAGAGAGAGAGAGAGAGAGAGAGAGAGAGAGAGAGAGAGAGAGAGAGAGAGAGAGAGAGAGCGCGAGAGAGAGAGAGAGCGCGAGAGAGAAAGCGAGAGCGAGAGAGAAAGCGAGAGCGAGAGACCGGACCACATAGACCCACCTTACTTCTCACAATATCCGGTAAAGAGACACCGAGAGACAGATAGATAAATGTCCATAGATAGATTTTTGGTATTATTATTATTATTATTATTATTATTTTTTTTTTTTTTTTTTTTTTGGTACCGGTATGTTGTATGTAATGTAAGAGACACCAGAGATCAGAAGAGAGCTAGAGAGATAAGAACACGAAGGATACCGGTCACACCATATCCTGTAAAGAGACACCGAGAGAGACAGAAACACAGATAGATAGATAGATAGATACATACAGATAGAAGGGTATGTTTATGTATGTAAGAGAGACACCAGATCAGAACACGAAGGATACCGGTCACACCATATCCTGTAAAGAGACCTAGAGAGACAGAAACACCAGATAGATAGATAGATAGATACCATAGATATACATACAGATAGAGGGGTATGTTGTATGTAATGTAAGAGACAGGAGAAATCATAGGAGAGATAGAGGGATTAGAACATGAAGGTTGCCAATTCACTTCAACCTGTAAAGAGACAGAAACACAGATAGATAGATAGATAGATAGATAGCCATACAGATAGAAGGCAATGTTCTATGTAACGTAAGAGACACGAGAAATCACAGGAGCTAGAGGGATTAGAGCAAGAAGGGTTGCCAATTCACGTCCATGTTCTGTAACTTAGAGACATAGAGAAACAGACAGACAGACAGATAGATAGATAGATAGATAGATAGATAGCCATACAGATAGAAGGCAATGTTCTATGTAACGTAAGAGACACGAGAAATCACAGGAGAGCTAGAGGGATTAGAGCAAGAAGGGTTGCCAATTCACGTCCATGTTCTGTAACTTAGAGACATAGAGAAACAGACAGACAGACAGATAGATAGATAGATAGATAGATAGATAGATAGCCATACAGATAGAAGGCAATGTTCTATGTAACGTAAGAGACACGAGAAATCACAGGAGAGCTAGAGGGATTAGAGCAAGAGCCAATTCACGTCCATGTTCTGTAACTTAGAGACATAGAGAAACAGACAGACAGACAGATAGATAGATAGATAGACAGATAGATAGCCATACAGATAGAAGGGAATGTTCTATGTAACGTAAGAGACACGAGACAGCACAGGAGAGCTTGAGAGATTAAAACATGAAGGTTGCCAATTCACTTCCATGTTCTGTAAAGAGACAGAGAAACAGACAGAGAGATAGATAGATAGATAGCCATACAGATAGAAGGGAATGTTCTATGTAACGTAAGAGACACGAGATAAATAGATAAGACATACAGATAGAAGGGTCTCTTGTATGTAATGGAAGAGACATGAGAGATGATAAGAGAGCTAGAGGGATCAGAACATGAAGGTCGCCGATTTACTTCAACCTGTAAAGAGACAGAAACACAGATAGATAAATATATACATAGATAGATAGATAGATAGATAGAGGGGTATGTTGTATGTAATGTAAGAAACACCAGAGAACAAAAGAGAGCTAGAGGGGTCGGAACATGAAGACCGCCTTACTTCAACCTGTAAAGAGACAGAGACAGACAGAAACATAGATAGATAAATATATACATAAATTGATAGATAGATAGATAGAGGGGTATGTTGTATGTAATGTAAGAAACACCAGAGAACAAAAGAGAGCTAGAGGGGTCGGAACATGAAGACCGCCTTACTTCAACCTGTAAAGAGAAAGAGACAGACAGAAACACAGATAGATAAATACCGGTATATACATAGATTGACAGATAGATGTACATAGATAGACATAGATAGAAGGGATATGTTCTATGTATGGTAATTTAAGAAACACGAGAGATGAGAAGAGATCTAGAAGGACCGAAACACGAAGGCCGCCGAATCACTTCAATGTCCTGTCTCTCTCTCTCTTTGGTGCCGTCATCTGGGGGATTAAAGGCTTCGATGGATGAGATAGATAGATAGATAGAGTGATAGAGTGAGTGATAGAGTGAGTGATAGAGTGAGTGAGTGATAGAGTGAGTGAGTGAGTGATAGAGTGAGTGAGAGAGAGAGAGAGAGAGAGAGAGAGAGAGAGAGAGAGAGAGAGAGAGAGAGAGAGAGAGAGAGAGAGAGAGAGAGAGAGAGAGAGAGAGAGAGAGAGAGAGAGAGAGAGAGAGAGAGAGAGATAATACAAACAGTCTAACCCTTTGAGGTAGTGACGTTAAAATCCATCCCCACACTAATAACAACCACTGCCTTTTATCCCGGCCCCTCATGAATAGAGATTTTCAGGGCCGGTATTTATAAAAGAATTTAAACATTTCCCTAAAAGTAATTTTAACTAAAAAAAAATCCTTAAAAGTTATTCATAAAACATTTAAAAGCAGCTTTTAGTGGAAGCGTTAAGAAAGCTGCCACAACCGCTATTTCGCTACATCTAGCAATATTACAATTGATGAATAACGTTTAATAGGTAAGTATAGGCTTCTAATTGCATATACTAATTACTATAAAACATTAGGGTAATTATGCAATATTTTGTTATTGTGAAATCAATTATATATTGCTAAATTGAAAGGGTAATATATTTACCATACCATAACAATTGCATACTCCGGTGTGGCAGCATCTGAGATAGTTGCCAAATTCGCGAGTTTACACAATTCGTAAAGTGGGGTAATTTCGGAAATTTTCCGAGTTTGTTTTTTACAATTTCTCCTGACTGTAAACACATTGTAGAGATTTAACTAGGTAAAGTGATGTGATAATGCGCCGTGCGCCGTAATCCAGGAAGCCTCCTAAAATTATCCCCCATAATATCCTTATCCTAAATGATGTCCGAAGTATTCTTGAAAAGTGTGGTAAAAGCGTTTCCATTGTATAATGACAATGGCTAATTACTTATTATCGCCAAAGTCCGAAGTTATGACCGCACTCCGAAATCACCCCAGTTTACAGTAATTTGCGAAAAAATAGGGTGCAAATAGGCTACTTAAATTGTTCTCGGATGTTATGAAATAGGCCTATCTTGTGACAATCGAAAGTAAAAGTAAAACTAGAGAAGCTGTTGAACAAGACATATCAAGTAATTATATTGAGGACTTAAGCTTTGAAAATGCCAGAACAATTTTTATGACAAGGACAAGAATGATAGAAGTAAAAGAAAACTTCAAAAACAAATATGAACCTAACCTATTGTGCGATATTTGTCAAAATGAAAATGAAAATCAAATGCACCTGTTCAACTGTGAATCATACGAAGACCTATACAAAGATCTGAGAGGCAGGGACAACTTGAGGGAAATATTTTAACAAAATGAATTAAAAAGGGTAGCAGAGATTATAAGAACAGTTCTAAAAAGGAGGGAGACTATCGTTAATTTGAGAAAAGAAATATATAAGTAATATGAAAATGTTTAACAAATACAAATAACAATAAGGAAACAGCCATCGTTCATAGAACGAACTCCTGGATGGGAGAGTGCGCCCAAAACAACAACAACAACAACAATCTAATATTATATGTTAGTCCTTCTACACTCCTTTAATTTGGTCTATTTGTTAGTGTTCTTCCAACAAGTACAGTATAGGCGTTTGTCAACGAGGACGCTGGAACTATACAGGTTGTGGGCGAATGAGGGGATTTACCCAAGGTTAAGATATTTAAGAACATAAGAAAAACATGTTTTTATCTCTTAACCTTGGATTTACCCATCTAAAAATAGAGAGACCGACCGCGGCAAAAAATGTAGTCGGACATAATTATTATATACAGTAGGAATCGAAATGTTTAAAGTAGGTTGATATATAAGGTGGTAGGTTACTTTCTAATATAGCTTATTCGTTGGAGAACACACAGTGGATCACCTTTGAGTAGTATGATGTGCGGGGTGGTATATGGATAGAATCAAGAGTTACCTAACATACTGCATTTGATAATATAGTTAACCTACAATCATGAGTACAGTTACATTTTGACCGTTGCCAAATAATGTAGGGTAATACACACTTTCATCTCGGGGTTAGGAGCTTTGTTCCTCTAAGTTTCATTCGTGGTTTATATGGTATCTTTTGATTAACTCAGAGTCGCTATAGGCCTATTAATCCAATTGGTCTTTTTAACATGAAAATTCCTTGGCAGGGGTTGGCGGATTTGTTATTCAACCATCTTCATCGTCCTCTAAAAGTAACTTTTAAGCGCTAAAAGTCCCTAGGAGAGCTTTTAGTTTTCGCCGGGTTTAAAAGCTACTTTTAGCTGCTAAAAGTTTTGTTTACCCAACTTTTATCTTTTAAACGTGGCCGCCATCTTTAAAAGCTACTTTTAAGCCTAAAAGTGCTTTATAAATACCGCCCCAGGTCTATATATAAAAATTAGCATCCACCCCACATTATATTATATTATTATGGCAGTTCTGCCTTTTGTCTCCCTCACTCGATAGAAGAAAAAAAAACGAGAATATGCATGTATCTACCTACCAATCAATATATCTATCTATCTATCTATCTATCTATCTATATATCTCAAGTAAGTGAAGGCATAATATCAGTAGGGTTCGATCTGCTTCCCTAAAAAAGTTATGCATGTATCTAGCAACCTAACTATCTATCTATAGCTATCGATCTATCTATATATATATATCTATATCTATCTGTCTATCTATCTATATCTATCTAATTATCTACCTATCTATCTATCTACCTATCAATCTATCTAAATATCTCAAACAAGTGAAGTCATAATAACAGCAGGGTCTTTGGTAAGAGTAAAAAATTCGCGAGAAACTCTACGGGACGAAACTGCCAACATTAAAGGGGTTGTACTCGCTTTTTATGGACCCCCTTCTCCCTCATGTTTAGCATATTAGTTTTGAAGTTTTAAGACGTTCGTTTCGTTAGTTTGGCGATTTTGAGACCTTTCGCCTCATTATTTGTCAATATTAAAACCATTCGTACCCTTTAGATGTCGATTTTTTTCCTGGCGAGCAATAGCGAGCCATTAATTTTAGAAGGAACCGGCCTTCGGCCATGACATTTTTCTACCGAAAAGTGTACAAATTCATCTTGAAAGGGGGTATAGGGGGTGTTTTTCTAAGTTTGGTGGAGGTCTAGCGAGGAAACTCTTAAGTAAATAAATAAAATATATAGATAAAACCGAGCACTACCCTCTTAACCTGTACAACTCACAAACGACTAGAGTACCGGTAATCGAGCTAATATTTCTACCATTTGGTAAGAGTCAGTCAAGGAATAAGTGTGGACATGTACACTGTACAGCACATTTGATCTTCCCCTCCCCTCTCTTCTCTCGACCTAAAACAACTCACTCCCTCCCGCCTTCTCTTCCTCTCTCCACACCAGCCGGCGACACACCACTAACAAGATTAACGTCACCAATTAGTCACATGGGAACGCTGACACACACACACAAACTGATACACATCACACATCTTCGTACACAGATACATTCACTAACCGAAGTACAGCACATCTCTCTCTCTCTCATATATATATATAATATATAAGGTATATACGGTATATATATATATATATATATATATATATATATATATATATATATATATATATATATATATAATTCACAATTACACAAAGCTCTCTCTCTCTCTCCCTCTCTATACCTTCTATCTTGCTCAGTCTGTCACTCACTCACTCACTCTCATTCACTCTCTCTCTCACACACACACACACACTTCGATATATAACCACCACATGAATACTCGATTGAGTTTTAATAGGTACCAAACATTCAAGAGCAAACACACACCCACCCACACACACACACACAACTAGAGTAAGTACAACTAGAGTAAGTACACAGCCATTAAACAAGAGAGAAGCCTCCTTCATATTAATTAAAATGTACAGTATACCGGGTATTTACAATTCATTACTAATACCAGCACCCTATGTTGACACAAATAAATGGACATATCGAATCCAATCATGCATACTGTACCGTATATATTTGTTTATACCTGTAATATAACACACACAGAGACACACACACACACACACACACACACCTAATATAATGCAGGTTAAGGCACTGGACCTGATGAATAATGATTTACCTTATACAGTAGCCTACAGCGAAGACACACACACACACACACACACACAAACACACACCTAATATAATGCAGTATAAAGCACTGGACCTGATGAATAATGATTTACCTTATACAGTAGCCTACAGCGAAGACACACACACACACACACACACACACACCTAATATAATGCAGTATAAAGCACTGGACCTGATGAATAATGATTTACCTTATACAGTAGCCTACAGCGAAGACACACACACACACACACACACACACACACACACACACACACACACACACACACACACACACACACCTAATAATTATAATGCAGTATAATGTAGGTTTATGATGGTTAAAAGTATATTGAATTGGGTTTTATGTATTGAATAAATGTACTATTACCGTATTATTGCTGGTAATTCTGCTAAATATTGATGTCTACAGCTCCAACTTCCTTATAACCTAAAACTCGCAAGTGGTCAATTGGCTATAGCCTACTGAACCTACATTTCTACAACAATATATCCAATGATAGAACATGGAATTAAAAATATGTCGAACTGAAAACAAGATCCTGATCATATTTCATGAATTCACCATGGAATTCGTGTGAAATCTGGCCCCACATTTATTGGACATAAGATAATACTGATAGCTATAAAATAAGACTTTAAATGTGTTTTGTTTTATATATATATATATATATATATATATATATATATATATATATATACCGGTATATAAAATTCACACACACATGAAAACAAGAATAAAAAACAGCGATCATAGAGGTGATAGCCACTGATAGGTCTCAGTCCAGGATATGAGAGAGAGAGAGAGAGAGAGAGAGAGAGAGAGAGAGAGAGAGAGCGCAAAGCCATAGCGCCTATACATATTTCCAAAGATCCATTGTAATTTTTGGGAGCGAGAGGCAACTTGCTTTGATCAGCAAGCCAAGGATATGCAGATCAAGTTGAGAGAGTGTGTGTTACTCACTTTACTCAGTTACTTGTTCGTCAAGGGGAATCCACGCAATGCGAGCTAAGCTCATTATTATCGCGCCTCCTTAACTGGGAATGTATTGCGTGAAATGCATGTTAAGTGTTTTATGTACTGTTGGAATGACTGTGGATGTGTGTGTAGTCTGTATTTAGCCAATTGGCGACATCGTAAACGAAGGCTTAGGGTGGATCTGTATGGTACCATTCTCACTATAGACGGTACCGTCTCACCCGAAGGCTTAGGTAGCCATCAGCTTAGGTGAACCATATGATACCCATCTCGCCTTGTACCATTTTTGCCAACCCCAGATGGGACGTCACAATGTCGTCCACTTATTCCAGGTACCTATTTACAGCTAGGTGAACTGAGGCTAACACATGAAAGGAGACAAGCCCAATTTGTCTCCGCCCGGCCGGGGATTGAACCCCGACCCCTCGTGTGTGAGACGAGAGCTCTACCTACTAGGCTACGGGCTGTGTGTGTGTGTGTGTGTGTGTGTGTGTGTGTGTGTGTGTGTGTGTGTGTGTGTGTTTACCTAATTGTATTTACCTAATTGTATTTTACAGGATTGAGATTACTCTCGTAGTGTCCCGTTAGCCTTTAACTTATCATAATTGACTTTAAAAGCTTGAATACTTTGTGCACACACTAGGTCGTTTGGTAACTTATTCCACTTCTCAACCATTCTGGAAACCAAACTTCCTAACATCCTTCCTAGCTCTCCTCCTCAACAGTTTATAGTCATGTCCTCTCGTCCTCCCCACCGCTGGCCAAACAAAATTTGTTTGATCAATATATTCCTTTCCGTGAACACACCTAAATAAAGCTGTGTGTGTGTGTGTGTGTGTGTAAAGCGAAACTGAGAAGCTTGTAATTTAGTGGGATAGTAAGACCCATTGTAGTTTTTGGGGCGCGAGAGGCAACTTGCTTTGATCAGGGGGCCAAGCATATGCAGATGAATTTAGGCCCCGAAAATCGAGGTATAGTGGGATGTAGAAGATATTTACACAAGACAATGGCGGGAAATAATGTACCGTAGTGAAATGTTAGAAAGTAAGTCAGTAGCCTACACATAAATTTACCTACCAACCAACCGATCATACCAATCTACATACCGGTACCTACCAGCCCCCCCCCCCCCCCCTCTCTCTCTCTCTCTCTCTCTCTCTCTCTCTCCAACTTAACCCAGAGCAAACATCATCAAACTTGGCCACACTTGACAACACTATCAGCGTGTAGGAAAACAGCCAGGAACTTACACGAGTGCACACACGTACAGTACATACACACTGGCACGCACACACACACACACAAACCTACCAACAAAATAACACAACATTGACTGTACAAAACACACAACACTTTTCAATATCCCCTCCCCTTGTAAGCTTGTGTGCGTGCGTGTGTGTGTGTGTGTGTGTGTGTGTGTGTGTGTGTGAGAGAGAGAGAGAGAGAGAAGGAGAGAGAGATTATAACAAATACACTGGCCACACAGACCTTACGATCCCAGCGAGGTGGTCAGGACTTGCTTCTAGTAGCGACAGCAAACCCGATAATAAGAGAGAGAGAGAGAGAGAGAGAGAGAGAGAGAGAGAGAGAGAGAGAGAGAGAGAGAGAGAGAGAGAGAGAGAGAGAAAGAGAGAAAGAGAAAGAAAGAAAGAAAGAAAGAAAGAAAGAAAGAAAGAGAGAGAGAGAGAGTAATGGGATAGGAATGGGGTGTAAAGGGCACGATATAGGGGTACCGTACCATATATAGGGATGGAGAAATAAATAAAAGTGGATGAAATAGGGGAATGAGGCAAGAGGATAACAAATATACCGTATAAACTATAAAATATTAACCTATTCACTTCCGGTGACGTCCTTTGAACTATATTCTGGCTACTATTAGACGACTTTATTCATGATGCCCAACCCTTAGAAATGTCCAATTTGCAGCCCAAAACTATGGACAAACATCGCTATGACTTTCAATGCTCCCCAACTCTCAGAAATGCCCCCCCCACAAGACTCTATGGTTACGGTACACTCACATGCCATAGTTTCTAGCACACTCATACAAATTCGTAGACTTCACTTATATCTAACTATGGAAGCATATCTCTGGAAACCAATCTATGAATATAATTGTCTATAAAATCAACTACAAAACTAAATACACTAATTTTTGAAAAGCAAGTTTCATACAAAATAAATCCAAATACTGTAGGTATAATTGCATAGAAGATCATAGGGGTCCACAAATACTGTAAAGATCATAGGGGGTCCACAAATACTGTAGGTATAATTGCATAAAGAAGATCATAGGGGGTCCACAAATACTGTAGGTATAATTGCATAAAGAAGATCATAGGGGGTCCACAAATACTGTAGGTATAATTGCATAAAGAAGATCATAGGGGGTCCACAAATACTGTAGGTATAATTGCATAAAGAAGATCATAGGGGGTCCACAAATACTGTAGGTATAATTGCATAAAGAAGATCATAGGGGGTCCACAAATTCTTATGAGTGGGCTAGAGACTATGGTATCCGAGTGTACAGTCGCGCTAATAAGTGATGTCTGGGCACCAAGTATGTTTTGATCCATAATTGGTATCAGCAATATCTAAGCTTCAATTGTTCATATCGAGTTAAATATACAAACATGTTCCTACACTTACCCACCCTATTCAACATCTGACAGACATTAATACAGCACAGAGCAAGCCAAACGTAATGGCAGCTGAGACATGACTTATTGGCGCTGTACATACGTTTTTGTTTGTTTGCTCTTCAGAATATATATATCACAATACAATTTACTCCACCATTCTATCAGGGGAGGAGAGACTGAATACACACAGCAGAAGAATACCGAAATATAATAGTCCACCCAATGATTACTTTCACAGAGGTCCTCGGAGTCGGACGGATCCTAAATTGAGTGGTCAATCCTGTAAGTCCTTCACTAAACTGGCTCGGGTTGTCCCTCTCACATGGAATAGGTCCGTTTGGGGGCATTCTGTGTATGGCCACCCTCGTAAGGGGAGTAAGGCGTCGGGCGATAGATAAGATAGACCCAATGATAAACCAATATAGGCCTCACCATCTGTGCAAACTCTATCAGCTATTGGGAAACTTCGGATAATGGCTATGGGGAGGCTTCACAAAAATATATAAATAAATATAACAGAGAGAGAGAGAGAGAGAGGAGGAGAGGAGAAGAGAGGAGGAGAGAGAGAGAGAGGCAGAGAGAGAGAGAGAGAGGAGAGAGAGAGAGAGAGAGGAGAGAGAGAGAGAGAGAGAGAGAGGTGGAGAGAGGAGAGAGAGGAGAGAGAGAGAGGAGAGAGAGAGAGAGAGAGAGAGAGAGAGATGAAGGAGAGAGATAGGAGAGAGCGAGAGGGGGAGAGAGAGCGCGAGAGCGAGATAGGAGAGAGAGCGAGGAGAGAGAGCGAGGAGAGAGAGAGAGAGAGAGAGAGAGCGCGCGCGCGAGAGAGAGAGAGCGCGAGAGAGAGAGAGAGAGAGAGAGAGAGAGAGATAGAGAGAATGAAAATAACATCTGCATTCTGGTTTCCTGTGTGTGTGTGGTAGTAAATGTGTACCGTAGATCTGTGAATATGTACCGGTACATGTGTGAGAGTACAGTAACAGTATTAGGTCCCCGTCGTCCTCTACATCACAATAGTACTTAATTTAATTGTCAGAGGGGAACGAGTGGGGCCTAACATGGAGTGCCTACCAGAAACTGTTATGTACAGTATATAGTAAGCGACATAGACAGTACTGTATGTAGTTAGTGTGTGTGTGTGTGTGTGTGTGTGTGTGTGTATATATATATATATATATATATATATATATATATTAGTGTAGCCAGGGAGGATATTTTCTTTCAGGCAGGTGAGATTAAAATAATAGGCACAGTTTGCATTATTGAGTTTTTTATTGATACTCTCAATTTTTCGTATAGTTTTTTGGTATTTTCAGGAAGTTGGTAAAGGAGGTTTGCAAATGGTTCCGACGTTTCAATGGGCGCAGCCATCATTATCAAGGAGAAGTGAAGTTAGAAGGTGATAAGTCGAGTTTATATAGGCGATACAAGATCAAGAAAGGGATTATTGTGTGCTAGCTGCACGCTGGTTGGCTAACCTAAGACTAGCTCTGGTAGGCTGGCCGGACGCAGGAGTGGGCGGGGCCTCTGCATCGTTCATCTGCGTGTGTGGAGGGGGCATTCCTGGGGGCATCATGGGGGGCCTCGCTGTGGAAGGGCGTGCCGAGGGTAGGATCTGGCTGTATTCCGCTTGTGTGTTTAAAGTAGGTTGGTAAGTTTGTATATATATAGCTTCAAGAATGAATAGGCGGCGTGAGTCTATTTCTTTATCAAGAATAGAGGTGTGTTTATCTAAGTCGGGTCTGGTGAGTTCCTGATGGTGCGGGGATGTGTGGTAGTGGTCCTTGATAGCTCCGGCTTGAAGGTGGAAGGTAAGGCGACGTGACAGACGAGTCCTTGTCAAACCGACATAAGTGTGAGGTCCACAGTCCTCACTGTTACAGGTGTGTCGGTATATGACATGGTCCTCTTGTGACGGTTTCTTAGCGGTAGCCGGGCTGTTGCGAATGACTAGTTGTGATGTTTTCCTCGATTTGTAGTATATGGTGAGTTTAAGGTGTTGGTCAGGGTTCGTAGTTTTAACGTTGTTGCTGATAATGTCTCTCATTATGTTTTCGTCTGTTTTGTGATCTGAGGACATGTGGTTTTTATAGTAAATTTTTATGTATTCAGTGTTTGTATTAGTAGGCATGTCGTTTTTTGTACCATGTTTCAAGGTGTTTGTTGATGGTGTGGGCGATGTCCGAGTTACTGTACCCATTGTTTACAAGCACCTGGGTGAGCCTCTCGAGTTCCTTGTGAGTGTCTCGCCAGGAGGTGCAGTGTGATAGGGCTCTCCTGACGTAGGCGGCGATGGTGGATCGTAAATATCGCTGGGGGCATTCACTTTCGCCGTTGAGACATAATCCGTTGTTGGTGGGTTTGGTGTAGACAGTGGTGGTAAAGCCTGAGGTGTTGTTGTTGTTTACGAGGACATCAAGGAAGGGGAGATGACCGTTAGAGGACTCCTCGAAGGTGAAGTTTAGACTGGAAGAGGCGATGAATCGTTGTTGAAGGTCACGTAGCTCCTGTGGGTCCTTCACACGCACGAAGATGTCGTCCACATATCTGCAGTAGACGGAGGGGCGGTTGGTAGTCAGGAGCTCTTCTTCGATGGTGCCCATGTAAAAATTGGCAAAGAGGACTCCTAGGGGACTGCCCATTGCCACACCATCAATCTGCTTATACATGTCACCTCGCGGGCAGGTGAAGGGCGCCTCTTTGGTGCATATTTCCAGCAACGTCTTCAGGGCTGTTTCTGGGAGGTCTAAGGGCGTGTTGTCTGGGCAGTGGTAGACTCGATGTAGGATGAGCTCAATGGTGCGGTCCACAGGCACGTTGGTAAAGAGACTTTCTACATCTAGGGAGGCGATGATATGGTCGTCAGTAGAGGAGGCATCTCTTAAAATCTCCAGGAAGTCAGCTGACGAGGAAAGACTGTACTGGCTGGGGGTGTAGGGGGTTAGAAGTTTGTTCAAAGTCTTGGCAATTTGGTAGGTGGCGGTAGGGATCTGGGAGATGATGGGGCGAAGGGGGTTATCTGGTTTGTGGGTTTTGACTGTGCCGTAAGCGTACCCAGGGGAGAAGTCACCGATGAGTTTTTTAAGGTGGATCCCTCCTGTCTTTGCGTTAATGGCGGTGATGGTGGTGTTGGTTTTCCGCTTTATTTCATCGGTGGGGTTACGGGTGATTTTCCGGAATTTTGTAGAGTCGCTTAGGATGTGGTCCATCTTCTGCAGGTATTCATCTTTGTCGTGGATGACCAGGCTGGCAGCTTTATCGGCTCGTCTGATTATGATATTATTATTTTCACGAAGTTGTTTAGCCGCTAAGATGTGGTTTTTGTTGATTAATCCGCTGTTGTGGGAACCACGTGTTTTAGCGGCTTCGGCTAGTAAGGTCGGTTGTAGGTTGGGTGAGGTTGTGAGTTTCCCATCCTTCTCCAGTTTTTGGATGTCGTCCAGGAGAATCTCGATCTCTAGTCGTTTTCGGTGTGGTCTGGGTTTAGAGGTGTAGTGGCAATTGAGTCCTTTGTTGAGGACCAACCTACTTTAAACACACAAGCGGAATACAGCCAGATCCTACCCTCGGCACGCCCTTCCACAGCGAGGCCCCCCATGATGCCCCCAGGAATGCCCCCTCCACACACGCAGATGAATGATGCAGAGGCCCCGCCCACTCCTGCGTCCGGCCAGCCTACCAGAGCTAGTCTTAAGTTAGCCAACCAGCGTGCAGCTAGCACACAATAATCCCTTTCTTGATCTTGTATCGCCTATATAAACTCGACTTATCACCTTCTAACTTCACTTCTCCTTGATAATGATGGCTGCGCCCATTGAAACGTCGGAACCATTTGCAAACCTCCTTTACCAACTTCCTGAAAATACCAGAAAAACTATACGAAAAATTGAGAGTATCAATAAAAAACTCAATAATGCAAACTGTGCCTATTATTTTAATCTCACCTGCCTGAAAGAATATATATATATATATATACAAGAAAGTCACAGCAACACGTGAACTTATAATACGGTATGCTAAATATCCACAGGGAAGGAAGGAAACTAAACACGGAGTCCCAAGCGCTTTCGTGTATTACATCTTCATCTCTGTCTGTCCTGTCCCCTGAAGATGTAATACACGAAAATGCTTGGGACTCCGTGTTTATTTTCCTTCCTTCCCTGTGGATATTTAGCATATATATATATATATATATATATATATATATATATATATATATATATATATATATATATATATATATACTGTATATACTGTATATATACTGTATATATTATATTATTATGTATATATATAATATTACATATTGTGTATGTGTATGTGTGTGTCAAGTTGGTAGGTTTATCACACAAGAGCCTTTTCCCATTTGTTTTCTTGCACAACACAGATCTAGCAGCTTCTGAAATACCGTATACCAATACCCTCTCTCATCAATCACTTCTCACATGTCAGCCACCTAAAACCTCACAAAGACGACCGACGTGTCATCCGACGTAAGAGACAATTCCCCACAGACCCTGACTATACACCCTTCACCAATCACCAGACAAAGCATATCATCAACAATCTCAAGCACTCACCCGCCTGTGGCCTAGACAACATAAGCAACATACACCTCAGACACCTGGGACCACAAGGCATACAAGCACTCACTAACTTATCAAACTACAGCTATTCACACAACACAATACCAGACATTTGGAAGCATGGTATCATCATCACATTCCCCAAACCCAACAAAGACCCCACGCTACCCTCCTCGCACCGCCCCATCACACTCCTTTGCTCCCCCTCCAAAGTCATGGAACGCCTAGTATTACAACTAATTACACCTGACCTACCCCTAGCTCCAACACAACATGGCTTTAGGCCACTGCACTCCACAAACACTCTTCTCACAGACCTTACACAAAGAGCTTTTGACGGCATCAACTCAGCTAGACCACCACACAGATCACTATTAGCCACACTCGACATTAGTAAAGCCTTCGATGCCATCCCCCGCCACAACCTAACAAACAAAATCTACAACACAAACATGCACAACAACACAAAAAGGTGGCTGGCCAACTTCCTAGCAGGCAGATGTGCACACGTATCTTTTGCCGGTCAGTCATCTAAAATCAGAAACTTTCCAAATGGAGTTCCACAAGGATCCGTCCTATCGCCCGCACTCTTCAATTTGTACATGCACGATATAACTACACCCAATACGCCCCAAATAAACTTAGCTTCCTATGCAGATGACATAACACTCACATGCACACACCATGACCCAAAAAGAGCAACAGATCTCCTTCAACCCTATTTCAACACACTACATGGCTGGTGCACTACAAACAGACTTAATCTAGCCCCAGGCAAATCCACCGCAACCCTGCTCACAAGCTGGACAGGAGAACACGAATACATCCCTCAACTCACCATAAACAACACACCCCTAACACATACACACACACCCAAATCCTAGGAGTAACATATGATACTCATATGACATTCAAACAGCACACCACAAACATTAAAAAGAAACTGACACCCAGACTTAACGCCCTCAGGTCACTTGCTCACACAAAATTTGGACACAACAAAGAAACTACCACCACAGTATATAAACAATACATAAGATCAGTGATTGAATACGCAAGCCCAGCCTGGGCTTCTAACCTAGCTGAAACACATCATAAGACCTTACAGACTATTCAAAACAAAGCCCTGAAGATCATTACAGGCTGCACAGCTACTGCACCCACAGATCACCTACATCAAGAAACCAAAATCCTCAAGGTCAAAGACCATCTGGACACGAGAGGCACTCAATTCCTGGCAGCAGCCTCCACGAACCAAGACCACCCACTAAACTACATGGCAACACACCCACAGACACCAAGAAATATCAAAACAACACCCAGCACACGGTATCACACACAATTATTGTCCTCTCTCCCTCCCTGCCCACCCCGAACCAACTTCCAGAAGCACATCCATACTCATATCTCTCGCCGATCCATCCACTCACTCACAGACAACACGCAGCTGCATGCACGACCTCCCGAAATCCATCCTTCCGAATCCTCCCTTCCTCGCGAGGACAGAGTCCACCTGGCCAGGCTGAGATGCGGACACCATCCAGCTCTCCTGAGCTATCAGAAGAGACTGGATGACTCCGTTGTCGACGCCTGCCCGGGATGTAACACAGCACCCCATACCATTAAACACATCATAGAAGACTGCATTTCACACAACCACTTACGCCAACAACACAATCTACACTCAATGAGAGCTCTGTGGGAAAGCCCGATCGTGGCCATGGCCTTCCTCAGGGACTCGGAGCTGTTCGGCCAGGCAGCTTAGGGAACAACAACAACTTTCAGAGGTTTAAAGCTTAAATTTCTCATACTGGTATTACACTGCAACCTCCATTCAACGGACAAATGCGTGCAAGCACCTGTCCGTTGCTGCTAAATGTCCGTTGCTGCTAAATAATGTCCAGTCCGGATGTACTCCGGAAATTCCTTGAGAAAAATCCGGTGTTGAGTACAGGTGTCCGGATCGTGACATTTAACTGTTATGCATCCTTTTTTTTTTACTGTACCTGAAATAAATCCTGGTAATATGTATTGTTTTTATTAGTATACAAATGAAAAGTTGGTGTTTCTTACCTTATATCTAATATATGTACACTATTTACATGATCAAGAATAGCTTGTTATTCTTGATCCATGGCATCAGCCTCACCACCAGACACCGGCACCGGCAGGGGATCATCGATGTCAAACATGTCTGGTGAGGGAGCCCTGGAGCTTGTACCTAGCCATGGCAGAGGGATGGCAGGGCCTGGTAGAGGTCTAACCTCAAACCCAGTGAAGTCATTGTGAGGTAGAGGGCTAGCGGGACCAGGTAGAGGGCTAGCAGGGCCAGGTAGAGGGATAGCAGGGCCAGGTAGAGGGATAGCAGGGCCAGGTAGAGGGATAGCAGGGCCAGGTAGAGGGCTAGCAGGGCCAGGTAGAGGGCTAGCAGGGCCAGGTAGAGGGCTAGCAGGGCCAGGTAGAGGGCTAGCAGGGCCACGTAGCAGGGCTTGGCACTGTAACTCCTGAACACCCTGGCTGTGGGCTACTGGACGAGTGACTGTAACTCCTGAACACCCTGGCTGTGGGCTACCTGGACGAGTGGGAAGGGGGGCAAAGAAGCTGCTAACCTTGGTTTGGTGGCCCACTTTATATTGTTCCTTGATAATATAGTCCCGCAGCAGTCTTAGGTTCCCATGCTGCACCCTCACTTCCTCAAAACAGCTGTATGTGGTGTAATCAAGGAGTTTATCGATGCAGGTACGGAGTGAGGACATCTTTTCACGTTTAACAGGCATTTCGTCTTCCCCCTCACTACTATCACTTGACTCAGGTTTGAGTACTGACGCTACTATCTCAGCGTCTGTTAATATTTCGTAGCCGTGATCTTCCTCTTGTTCATCCAACCAATTTCTGACGTCGTCCACATTTGGTCCGGTTTCACCACCACGCCTCAGCTATCTATGGAAGTCTTCAGCCTCAAACCCATTAAAGTCAGCCTCTACGTCAGTGCCAATCAGAAGTTTTTTCCAACAATTAGCCAAGGTGGACACTTTCATATCAGACCAACTGTAAGAAAAGTTGTAGATAGCGGAACGGATGGTGTATGCTTTAATGTTAGCTAGTGTTCTGGCGCCACGGGTATCTTCGACTGCATCTCTCTCTTCCTCCAAAACCACCAACACTTCATCCAGATAACGGCGAATGTAGTGACGCTTCAAAGCAGAAATTATGCCCTGGTCCATGGGCTGGATGACAGAGGTGGTGTTGGGAGGCAGGTAGATTACACGAATACGCCCGTCAGCACTCACTAGCCGTTCAGGACTGGGGTGGGCGTTGTCAAGAAGCAGAATGGCCATCACATCTGCTGGAGCAATGTGGAGAACCTCAATCTGATACTTTCTGACTGCCGGGACGAAGTAATCATGGAACCACTCCAAGAATATTGCACTATTAAACCATGCTTTCTTGCTGTTAAAGTATATAACTGGGAGTTCGTTCATAACAGCCCGCAAAGCTCTGGGTACCTTAGACTTCCCAACAATGACCAGTTTGAGGCGGTGGGTACCACTTGCATTGGCACACACAAGACAGGAAAGCCTCTCCTTACTTGATTTCTTGCCTCTTTTATTTTCTTCCCCTTTCCTCAACTGGCTGTTCTTAGGCATAGAACGCCAGTACATGCCTGTCTCGTCACCATTATAAATTTGAGATAGGGTTAGGCCTTCCTCTTCAATTAAGTTTTGTAATTTTAGGCGAAACGGTTCAACAGCTGCCCCATCTGCATCACCGGCCTCGCCCCGTACAGTGGCATTAAATAGCCCATACCTGTTGCGGAACCTCCACAACCACCCGTCACTCCCCTGAAAGTTTCAATCCCAAGATTCACAGACAATTTCCTAGCAGCAGCCAAAATCTCACAACCCCTAACGTTCACCCCGGCCGATCGCTGTTGCAAATACCACTTCATAACAGCTGCATCCAGACCCGTTTCCTTCCCTGTTTTCATGTGTTTGCGAGGCTTTACTTTCCCACTTTTGCTAGCTGAAGCGTCAACACAATATTGCGTGGCATAGGCTAATAACTTTGGCTTGGCCTTCTTAATGTCAGACACTGTTTGTTTGGCCACCCCATATTCCTCACAAACATTCGTCACACTCACTCCTTTCTCCAGTTTGGCTATTAATTCAAGTTTTTTGGCCACACTTAGGTTCACTCGCTTGCGTTTTTCATCCTTGGGCCCCATGATGAATAGCAGTCCAGGTACACAGGAAGGGTCAGCACACAAAAGATCGCGCGGCAGCGGTCACAATCTGTTCCCAGAGAGACAATGGCGGACTGAGGCTCTCCAAAATTTACCGCGTCATGACGTCATGCGCCTGCCCCGCCACCTACCGGACGGACTTAGCACAGCTACGGATTGACTGCCCAGGAATCCGGATTCGTCCGGCCTAAATATTTTGACCGTTATTGCCGATATCCGTTAAATCAGAGTCCGTTAAATGGAGGTTAGAGTGTACAATACTAATACCTAATATTGAAGCTTTCATGCAATTATAATACGATTAAGCGACATTCAAAATCTTCAAGTACAGAAACATTAAAATATTTCTGAGGGAACCATTAAACTCTATAGACTATAAAATCAACCTACTATATGTGCTCATTAATATTGTAGAATTTAATAATTTACATAATTCAACACCGGTACCTCTCTCTGAGCCTACAGAAGAGTTGGAGCTTCTACTACTCATACTACAATATAAATAATCTTCAGATAATTCTTATCAACGACATGTAATTGCAAAACAACATTCAAAATCTTCCGAGTGTTCATCTAGTACCGTACTGAAACACTAAACAATTTCTGAGAATTTATCAAGTACTGTACTGTATTACTTGATTCTACATATTTTAAGGGTTCAACTAGGCTATTAGTGCAACATTGAAAAGTATAAACATGAAGCAAGAGACACCAGCACCACCTAGGGATAACGAAGAGACTGGTTGTAATACGTATCATTCAGGATCCGAAACAAGTGCTACACAAATTATGACCAACGGTGAATCTGACATTGCCACAACAGATGACTCCGGGATAAGCGGGGACCGAATACATCACACGAAGGATACTGGCAACCCCATGAATTTTGAGACAAATGGCCACGAGAGCAGCGGAGCCCCAAGAAAAAGCATAAAGCACAATGATGATCATGAAGAAGCTAAGACGGTCAACCAAGAGCAAAGTGGGGATACTGAAAAATGCAAGAAGAGCAATGACGTACCTGATCAGCCAAAGCAAGTCATCATATGTACGAAGCCCGACCCTGGCATGGAAACGGCTGCACCATGTGACCAAAACCAACAACGTCGTGAATCCCAAAAGCCAATTCTCAAAAATTCAGAGATCAAAAAGGAAAATTGGAGGATGAACGAAGATCCACAAATGGCAGTGGACATTGACCACGGGAGCCGCAGGCAATCTCAGAAGGTACAGTTTGCACAGATTGCAGAAATCGAGGAAACGGGCCCAAGGGATCTCGGCATGCGGAGGAAGAGCGAACGGGAGATTCAGCTGGATAACCTGCCAACCCAGTCCAGAAGACAGTCGCGCGTCAGCATTTTCCTCACTTCGAAATTCACCTTTGCTACACAGGTATTTTGATAATACAGTAAACCCTCGCTCTTTCGTACTTCACTCTTTCGGAATTCCAAGGCTTTCGGACAAGCATTTCAATTCGAACTCATGGTTCAGCCTTTCGGATTTGTCCGAAAGGCTGAGAAAATACCTCCATCCTTTTCGGACTACACTTTCGGACTACATTTAACTTCGGACTCATGCTTCAGCCTTTCGGATTTGTCCGAAAGGCTGAGAAAAATGTAATCGCATTCGGACCAAAGAGCCGAGTTTCGGACTTGTCTGGTTAGGTTAATGTGTATTCGGACTTATAAACTTCGGACATTATTTCAGCCTTTCGGATTTGTCTGAAAGGCTGAAGTGTGAGTTCGGACTCGGCCCTTTCGGACTTTTGACACTTTCGGACAGGGGTCTCCCCCAATTAGTCCGAAAGAGTGAGGGTCTACTACTGTAGGTATTCAGTAAGACTTTCATGGCTTTATTACACGCAATTTTCGATAAAACTGGTGCGAGCTTTTCTTAAAACCGAGAGGACCCGAGTTCAATTCCCGGGCAGGACAAGAAAAATTCGCAAATCTACTAACATTGGATGCCTCTGTTCACCTATATAGCAGCAAATAGGAGGGGAATTAGCGGACATTTGTGACGTCCCAAAAGGGTTAATAAACTGTGGTAAACTGTTGTGTACTAGTGAACTCCTCTGGATTTACTGGTACCGGTACTTGAAAAAAAAAGACATGAGTTTTGAGGTTTTAAGACGTTCGTTCCCTTAGTTTGGCGATTTTGAGACCCTTCGCCTCATTTTGTTTTCTATATTAAGACCTTTCGTGCCCTCTAGGCGTCGATTTTTTCCTGGCGAGAGATATTGGGCTTATGTCTCGATTAATGCCTTTCATTGATATAATTTAGTTGAAAACGCTTATCATGAAGGTGTTTACTGCCGTGGAGAAACAGGCAATCGACGCTAGATTGTATTAATAGGAAAAGCCATAAATAAGTAAAATATGTGACTACCCAACTATAATATAACAAATGTGCAGTGGAAGTACGGTACTCATTACACTACATGTGGTGATGGGCTTGTCTATCAGAGAGAGAACTGAGCGATCTCTGCCATACCCATAGCTTACTCTGACTGTTCCTTTTACTTATATATTTTCTAGATCTCAAGTGACGGCGTCTCTTCCGTGGTTTGACCTCCCAATCTACCAAGATTGGAAGCCAAAGCGTCACATTTTTCCTTTGCCCCTCAACTTTCTCTTCATAATTGCTGAGGGACACAGGGCCCTGGGTAGGGATTGGTTTTCCTGGGCGTTTCCGCACCCTCCTCAGCTCCCCGCCATGGAGTGGCTTCGGTCACCCAGGCTTTATTGTGGTAGGCAGGGAGGGTTCTGTGGGGGCGCTCGGTTATGGCCTTGGCCTTGCTCAGGGCCTAGGGGCTGTTCGGCCAGGCAGTCTGGGGAGCAACAACTTTACATTTTATGTGAAAATACGAACGATGTAGAATTACTGTCGAATCAGGCTACTGTTTCTTTTCTTGATTTTTTTCTATGTGAGTGAGGGAGAAAAAAAAAGGAAGAACTGCCTGTGGCGAGTGCCTTCCCCAGGATTTGAAACAGTGACTGGGTCAAAATCAAGGGACGTTCGAGCCAAAATGCCTCGACACACGGAGTTTGAAGCAATTTAAGTCATAGGAAGAGGGAAAGACTGATTCTGAGAGAGTTCCAGAGCTCAGCAGTTGAATAGAGAAAGATTGAGAATAACTTTTCATTCTTGGGTTAGAGAGTTGCACAGAGTAGGGGTGGGATTGTATTGCAAGACAGGTGCTTCGTGCTCAACGAAGAGAGCTCTAAGGAATACTGATTATTGTAATAGGCTTTAGCGGTAGAATAATGAGAGAGATGCAACATTACGGCGAAGAGAGAGAGACTGCAGAGAATTGGTGAGTGGACAGGAGTTAATGAGACAGAAGGCTTTTTTTTCTACATTGTCTATAAGTGCTGTGCGAAAGGATCCTCCCCACACGTGTGAACAATACTCGATACATGGACGCACTGTGCTCCTGTACAGAGCAAGAAGCTGTGCAGGGGTAAAAAAAACCCAGAAGCGGTTGAGCACACCCAGCTTCTGGGAAGCTGTTTTAGCAAGAGTGGTAATATGATCTTTCCAAGAGAGATCAGAAGAAAAAGGGACACCGAGAATATTAAGAAAAGATGAAGGGTATATTTGTATGTTGTTGAAGAGTACGGTAAGTCATAGTTTTCTGGAAGGGGGCGACGAGTAGATAGATGGAGAAATTGAGTTTTGGAAGCCTTGAAAGTAACAAGGTTTTCTCTGCCCCAATTAGAGATAGTAGAGAGATCAGAAGATAGGTGCTTTATGGCCTCCTTCCATGAGTTTTGGAGTTCCTGCTGTGAGTGATGTTGTGGGAGGCTAGTTGAATAGTGTAATGTAGAATTTTGGACACCATGCCCATTAAAGCAGGTATCACACTAGCATTTTTTCGGGTCCATTCGAGAATCACTAGCTGTTATAGCAGTAAAATTGATTCGCGAATGGCTCAACGACAAAAAATAAGTTTGAAAAATTAACCATTGTTGTCCCGACAGGCCCTGGCATTGCTGATAATGGTTCACATCCAACTGGCATCTGGTCTGGCATTTGGGTTTTCTGGCGCCACCATACCCATGCTTACTACCGATCCTGGCGCCACAGTGTTTCTCCACCCCTACCAAGTGCCTCTCTTTGGTAAGGCAGTTTATAAGAGGGGGGGGGGGGGGGTGCTGCTTTTTTCTTTTCTTTCCTGGACCTCCTTCTCCCTCATGTTTAGCCCTAATAGTTTTTGAGGATATTGCAATTTACTGTCAGCCTGAAATAAACAGACTATAGTAGTGCATCAGGGTTTTTTCCATTATCAAAAAGTACAGTACGGTATATATTGAAAAGAAAAGTACCATAGGCCTACCAATACTGTACTTAAAAATTGGTCATACTGTAGTCCATGCTCGACCATCTTAACTGCATATCTACAGAAGGCATCTTTCTCTATCATACCAATTAGTCTTGGGTTACCTCATTTGGGAGACATTTTTAGCCAATTTTGCAATGTTGCCAAGTAAAATAAGACCCTAGAAAGTGTGTGTATAAACCTCAAATGCATATAATCAAACTACATGGCCCAATATCGAAAATGGGTACCGGTACGAACTTTTGATTCCGAATCTATATTTTTCAGTTCACAGTTGCAGACATTATGTCCGATCATGTTTACTTGCAGGTAGAAACTAGGCATCAATGTATATATTTATCTTGGGGGTGTTTTTTAAAGCTTGATAAAGGTCTAGGGAGGAAACTAAAAAAAAAAATAATAATAATAAAATCAATGTACAGTATATTAATTTACAAACAGAAACAAATACAAAAACCCAGTCAGATAAAACTGACCCAATATGTTTTGACCCACAGGAAGCATGGTATACCTCGGAGCTGCTGCAGGAATTTCCTTCACTGAACCACTACTGAGCAGCCTCGGTCAACGAAACCTACTCATCGGACTGCCTAGCTCATCGTATACTTCGCTCCGTTCAAATGGCTCTTACTTTTGGCCTTTTTCATCCTGGGCATTACTTCGGCTCTCATGTTTCCCGCAACACTGACGTACATGATGGACATAATTATCGCAAGATGACGGCCGAGGGAGACACTTTGGGATAATGCATCTGGCCACTCATTCCGGAGTCATCTTGCCCATCCTGGTGGGAAGTTCCGGCATCGACTTGCAGATATTGTCCCTGTCCTGCTTTGGTGTAACCATCCTCTGCTTCCCGAAGCGCACAGTTCTCTTATATTCTTCAGGGGAGGCCATCTTTACCCGCAGATCGAATTACTTTCTATGATTCATGAAGCTGATAACAACCCTGTTACCGGCCCATATCAACAACTCAAATTACTGTTCAAGCCTCAGTATGGGCGAATGTTTGGTCTGCTGGTGTTATCGACGGTACTTTTGGGTTTCAGCGGTGGGTATACAACCACAGCCTATTTAGTACCCATTCTTCAGGACACACACAAGCTTGTCTCCTTATTTGTGTGCGATAATGGTGGCAGTGATGGGCCTTCTGGGCATTGTTCTTTTCTTATCTCTGATGGACCGCACAGGCAGGAAGCCCTTGTTATTTGTCTCCCTGACATCGGCCGCCATTACCATAACAAATGTTGAGCTGAGGAGACGTTTAGGTATAAAGAGTATTAGCGAGGTGATGCGTACAAGTAGACTGGGATGGTATGGACATGTGGAGAGAATGGATGAACAAAATTGGGTGAAAAAATGCAGGTCTGTGATTGTGGAGGGAGCTGCACCAAGGGGTGGACCGAGGAAGACCTGGGATCGGACTATACGCACCGATCTCAAATCCAAGAACTTGACAAGTGAAGCAGCCCTTAACAGGGTTGCCTGGAACGCCGCCATTAGGACAAGAGACTGAAACTGCACTTATGTGTGGAACACTCAGTCTTAAAATTTTATGTATGTATGTATGTACCACGGGAGCATATGGACTCTCTAATACGCTTCTCGAGGATCGCAAACTTGGCGGATATCTCATGGATGCCCTTTTTAACTATTCTAATATTTTCCACCATGATCCACATAAGAGAATCTGTGTTCTTCACCACATACAAAGAACTTCTACCCACCGCTGGCAGGCCCATAGGCACACATAAACTAGAAACTTCAACAGCAGAAGTTTTAGCAATAGAGATTGGTAGAAACGAAAAAATAGTGGTGATAGTAGCGTATGTACCTCCCAAGACGAAGACATGGGGTAAGGAGGAGCATAGCCTAATGCGTAAGGAAACAATTAGTGTGCTAGGAAATATCTTGGCTTCAAAGGATGAAATAGTCATGTGTGGGGACTTTAACTGCAAGGAAGTGAATTGGGAAGATCTTGAAGCCGGAGCAGGGGAGGAAAGTTGGGGCTATGAATTTTTAAGTATGGCCATGGAAAATTCTATATACCAACATGTAAAAGAGTCAACAAGAGTAAGGGGAAGTGATCAACCAGCTAGATTGGACCTTCTATTCACAAGAAGGGAGGAGGAGGTTCAAAGTATTCAGTACCTATGCCCACTAGGAAAAAGTGACCATGCAGTTCTAGACATAGACTTACTATTGAAGTATAATCTACCCAAGGGAAGGGAAAAGCACAAGGAAAATCACTGGATGTATTCCAGAACCGATTTCGAAGGACTACGGGATTTTTTCAAGTCACAAAATTGGGATCAGGTGTTATCTGAAAGTGAGGTAGACAAAAAACTCAAGGCATTCATGGAGATCTATGATACTGGTATAAAAACTTTTGTCCCGAAGTACATTAACCCTTCAACCCCGGGTGGTACACGTGTGTACCATTATGTTTTGACCCGAGGAACCCGGGTGGTACAACATTGTACCATTGCTTGCGTATGTGCTTTCGAATGGCGCGCGTAAACATTTCGTTCCGTGGTCGCTAGGCGACGCCACCAGACACCATGTATGCCACCAAAACAGTCTCTACCCTGCCGCCATCATGGATACTAGCCCAAAAAGTGATTCCCCTGTGTCCGATTCCATGCTCCCTTCGACGCCTGCCCATGTTCGTCGCGCCCTAACGCAAAGGCACGTACAAGATGCGTTGACTCCCGGAGGTATTGAAATAGCTTTGAGGAGTTATGAACGTGGTGAAGGACAAAATAGTGTTGATGACTTGGGCAGTGATAGCTCAGAGTCTTATCAGTCTCACTATAGTGAAAATTTAGACGATCTAGACGAACTTCATCAAAGAGACGCGCAATTTGTTGGATTTGAGCATGACGATGAAAGTGATGATAGTACTGAACGTGATATAGTTGTGCAAGGTGATGAGAGTGTAGTGAGAGTGAGCGAATGGGACAGCACTAGGTCGACTGCCAAGTTTAGGTTGAGTGACACGACACCTAGCCCTTTGCCAGCTAAATCCCCATTCAAGATACGCTTTTATAAAAAGCAAGTTCTTGAAAAGGCGGCCGCGGCAGCCAGGAAAGAGGCCCTAAAACTTGGTGAGGGAGCAGTGCGTGAGGGTGCCAGTGAGGCTGAGCGTGAGGGTGAGGTTGACCCGCCATTGTCTTCCTTATCTACCCACGCCACCCAAGTTGCCCCAGGCGCCTGCCATTCTTCCCCACCACCACCAGCACTGCCTAGGGTTGAGGACCCCCCACTTTCGGCCTATTTACCCCCTATTTCCCCCGAGAGGAGACATACTACTACAGAAAAGGGAAAAGGGAGAAAATATGTGAAAAAAGGAGCTACAAGTAGGCGCTCTTTGTTCGAGGCTCCCACCCCTGCCGGTCCCAGCCATACGCCCCCGCAAGTTTCCCCAGGGTCCACCTCACCTCTCCAGCCTACAACAGAGGTTCCTGACGATGTTTTTGACCTCGCATCCATACCTGCACCTACAGACACTGAACCAGTGCTGTCTATGAATCGTCGTAGGCCAAGGAGCCCCGAACCTCTGCATGAAGATGACAGAGCCTCACCTGCCACTCCTTCCCCACCTCGCCGACCTACACGCCGCCCACGCATCATTCGTTCCCCGCGAGATTATGAGGGGGGGTCTGAAGATGAAGGGCACCTCACAGATGACTCTGGCCATGATTACCTGGGTCCACCGTCAGGGCAAGATGACGGCTCTGACGACAACGACGATGACTTTATGGACATCGACGACCCTCAACCCAGACGCTTTGCCCAGGGCCGTCGTGCTCCTGGCCGCCCTGGCCGCCGGGCTGGGCCTGGGCGCCGTCGCGCTCCTGGCCGCCCTAGGGTGCGCGCCGCCAAAGTTCGTGGGCGTGCTGCCCCAGCTGCAGCTCCTCGTCAGCGTCGCCAGCAGGACCCATTTTATATTTTCAACTGGCAGGATGTGGCTGCTGATGAAGTGAATGACCCTGATGTAACCCCTTTTGATGAGGTACAGGAGGGTTCAGGAGTTACCCCAAGTTTTCCCGCAGGCCCCAATGCTCCACCACATGAGCTTTTTGAGGCATTTTTTGATAAGGAGGTTACTGAGTTTGTCATAGAAGAGACAAACAAGCACCACCAAATCCAGGTGAACTTTTTTGGTAAGGTGACCAAGGGCCACATGAAGCGGTGGACCCCAGTGACTCATCCCGAGTTCATGGTGTTCCTGGCAATCACCATGCTAATGCCTCATGTAAAGAAGCACAGGTTGGCTGACTATTGGATCACCAAAGATCTGATATCCACCCCTGCCTTCGGGAAATACATCTCTCGGGACCGGTACCTCGACATCCTCGGAGCGCTCCATCTTGTCACCAACACCGACATGCATCTCTCTGACAAGCTGTGGAAGATTAGGACGTTGTACGAGATGATGCGAGAACGTTTCACGTCATACTTCACGCCCTTCTGCAACGTCTGTATTGACGAGTCTCTTGTGCTGTTCCGGGGAAAGCTGAGCTTCAGGCAGTACATCCCCTCAAAGAGACATCGCTTTGGTATAAAGTTCTTTGTGCTGTGCGATTGCCAAACTGCTCATGTCCTGGACTTCCTGGTCTACAGCGGGAAGGAAGGGGACGTGGAAATAGACCCCCTCATTGGCTTTGGCGGAGCAGTGGTTCAAGCCATGATGAACCGGTACTTCCAGAAGAATCACGTCCTCTACACGGACAACTACTACACGTCCCCCACTCTCTCAAAGTACCTCCATCAGCGCAAGACGGGGACTGTAGGCACAGTTAGAGCGAAAAGGAAGGGCATGCCAACTTTCCCTCCTAAAACCAAGAAAGGCGATGTCTTCAAGAAGAAGTCGGGACCCATTCTGGCTATTCACTGGCACGACCAGCGGAAGGTCAACCTCCTGAGCACCGTCCACAAGGGGGAAATGGTTGAGACTGGCAAGGTGGATCGCCGCACCCAAGTCAGGGTGACCAAGCCCGATGCTGTAATGGACTACAACATAAATATGAGGCTGGTGGACAAGTCCGACATGCAGATAGGCTTAATCGACTGTCTGCGTACCTCGTGCAGATGGTACAAAAAGTTCTTTCTGCACATGGTGGACATGTCAATGCTGAATACCTACAATATCTACAGGCTTCGGAATCCGCGCACACCCAGGAAGTTCAGTAGCCTGCGGAGGTTCCAAAAACAGGTGTTGGTGGAGCTCCTGGACAGGTATGCTACGCCACAGAGGGCAGTGGCACAACCTGGGCGCCCCGTTCAGGACCGTATGCAGTGTGCACAGTATCTAAATGTGCACAAGCTCGGTTACCTGCCTCTGGAACGAGATGGAGTCACCATTAGCAGAAGGCGGTGCCATGTCTGCTGGAACAGCCAGGTGAGGCCGAGGAAGCAGAAAAAGACCACCATGCAGTGTGTGGAGTGCCAGCTATCACTATGTGCTATACCGTGCTTTGCTGAATACCACACCAAGCAGGAGTACTAACTAATAATCATAGTGAAAGTACCAAAGACTGACAATATGTATGTATATAGGCAACAAGTGGAAATAAAACAATGTATTGTGATAAAAAAGTCATGTATTATGAAAACATATATAAATAAGTGAAAAAAGACATAATAAATTGTATATAAAACATTTACAAAGCATATAACTAAGTGAAAGTGACACATGACATAATATTAGATGGCCAAAGTATAATAAACACCTGTGATAACGAATAATCAGTGCCTAATATAACAATAACCTACCTCAATTACTAATAAAATGTACCGTATCAAGTGAAAATGAGCATTATCAGTGACAGTGACACTCTCTCAAGCATATTTACCAAAGTGAAAGTGACACACGAAGTAATATTAGATGGCCAAAGTATAATAAACACCTGTGATAACGAATAATCACTGCCTAATATAACAATAACCTACCTCAATTACTAATAAAATGTACCGTATCAAGTGAAAATGAGCATTATCAGTGACAGTGACACTCTCTCAAGCATATTTACCAAAGTTGTTGTTGTTGTTGTTGTTGATGATGCTTTTATTTTATACTAGCCCACTGGGCCTAGGCCCTCTCAAGGCTAGTGGTGGAGGAGGTGGTACAGAGTTTAAAGTCACGTATATGTCAGTAGTTATATGTCATTGTATAAATTTATCGCTCTCAGGAAGTGACGAATAGGGGTGAAATTGAAAGAGTCTGAGTCAGAGAGGATGCCATGTAATGAGGTGTTCAGCAAGAATCTCCGTCTTTCAGATGCATAGACGGGACAAATACAAAGAAAGTGAAAAACAGTCAATGATGTATGGCAATGTTGGCATTCAGGTGGCGGACCACGAGGGGTGGACATCAGGTAACCATGTGTGAGGCGTGTGTGGCCTAAACGTAATCTAGTTAATAGGGTTTGGTCTGCACGTGAACCATTAATTGAAGAGGGCCACAAGTGTATGTCATCCTTAATGGAGCGAAGGTGGCCAGTTAATGGTTGCGCTCTCCACTCAACTCGCCAAGCGTCATAAACATGGCGACGGAGGACAGGGAGCATATCCTCCGAACGCAGCAAAGTAGTAGAGGGTGCACCATGACACGCTTGCTTAGCGAGGAAGTCTGCACGCTCATCCCCGGAAATTCTACATGCGCGGGGATCCAGCACAGTGTGATGGAACGAGTAGCGCACTGTAATTTGTGTATTGTGTGGATGATAGTCTTGACCAATGGGTCTTGGGGCAAATACACATAAGGCTTGCAGCGCACTCTTTGAGTCACTACAGATAACGACCCGTGGAGAGTTCCTCGACAATGAAGAGATGGTGCTTAAAGCACCTTGAATAGCCCATAATTCAGCAGTGAAAACCGTGGAGTGATGGTGTAAGGTACTTTGATACAAGCCATGGTCTGAGACTGCAGCGCAACCCACGGCATCCGCAGTTTTCGAGCCATCGGTGTAAATGAAAACAGCCGGGATGTGATCATCAAGATGTTGTAAAGCGAGATGTCGACATTGAGATGGGGCTTGGGCATCAAGCTGATCCGCTAAGTGAAAGCAAACTGTAGGGTGTTTTAGGGTCCACGGAGTGATGTGACTAGGAGGGGGAGTTATGGGAGGAACGGTGATACTGTAAGTGGAGAGCAATTGGCGAGACAACATTGGGAATGGCACTGGAATGTTTGAACGATAGTTATCTGTGGAATGGAATAGTTCTAGTAGAGTCGGGTCATGACGGAGGCGAACAGCCGTACGCATGAGGACTAATCGACGGTGGTAGGCTAGAGGTAAGGTCCCAGCCTCACATAGGATATTGGAGACACGAGAGGAACGGAATGCCCCCGAGCTAATGCGGATGCCCAAATGGTGTACGCTGTCGAGGGTTCCTAATGTGGAAGCAGAGGCCGTGCCATAGACAGGGCTACCATAATCTAGGGCTGAGAGGATGGTAGCTCTGTAGAACAGTAAAAGCGTAGCGCGATCATATTTACCAAAGTGAAAGTGACACACGAAGTAATATTAGATGGCCAAAGTATAATAAACACCTGTGATAACGAATAATCACTGCCTAATATAACAATAACCTACCTCAATTACTAATAAAATGTACCGTATCAAGTGAAAATGAGCATTATCAGTGACAGTGACTCTCTCAAGCATATTTACCAAAGTGAAAGTGACACACGAACTAATATTAGATGGCCAAAGTATAATAAACACCTGTGATAACGAATAATCACTGCCTAATATAACAATAACCAGCCTCAATTACTCATAAAAACTACGGTATCGAGTGAAAATGTGAAATATTAGTGACAATGATAGCCTAATACACATATTTTATATAATTGGACTCCAAATAACTATAATAACATCACTATCAATAAATAAAATCGCCTCCGGGAGGTAAAAACTCTGGCGCGACGAGTGGCTAAGTGCGCAGTAGGTTAGCCAAGCCGGGGCCTGGGCCAAGGCGACGCATCCGAACGCGGGAAGATTTTCCCGCATAAAAATCACTTTTTTTTTTATAACTTTGTGTCATGTATTTCAGGAGTAACAGGTGCATCAACATGGACCAAAATTCCTCAAAACCCCCGGACACAGAGTACAGTCACGATCTACCCTAGCCGGGGTTGGAGGGTTAATAAAAGGAAAAAAAGTAATCGCAAAGTATGGTTTAACCGCGAATGTAGGCAAGCACAGGAAGCAAAAAACAAAGCCTGGAAAAAGATGAGAAACTGGGATTCGGAAGAACTGGGATTCGGAAGATAACAGGCAAAAGTATAAAGAGGAGAGAAACAAATACACAGAAATGAGGAGGAGGTCAGAGGCAAACCATGAGAAAGGGATAGTGGAGAACTATGAAAAGAATCCAAAAATGTTTTTCAAGTTTGTAAACGGCAAAAGGAAGATAAAAGCCACGATCGTAAAGATTAAAAGTGGAAACAGAATCATAGAAGAGGATACAGAGATTGCGGAAGAACTAAATAGAAATTTTGCATCAGTATTTACAAAAGAAGGAGAATTCATTGCACCAGAAACCAATGAGATAGGTACAGAGGAAATGCCGGAAGTCACATTTAACAGACCAGAGCTCATAGACAAAATGAGTAAGGTGGATCCAAACAAAGCCGCTGGACCGGACGGAGTATCAGGCTGGATTATTAAAGAAAATGCTAAGGAACTGAGTATACCGTTATATGACATAATGACCAAATCATTGGACACAGGGATAGTACCTACAGAATGGAAAAGAGCAAACATTATTCCTATATTTAAGGGAGGAAGCAGAGATAAACCACTGAACTATAGACCTGTATCACTATTGAGCATCCTCATGAAGATTCTGGAAGGATTAATAAGGGACAAATGGGTGAACTACCTGGAATCCAAAAGATTAATTACTGACCGACAATTTGGATTCAGAGGAGGCAGATCATGTGTAAGCAACTTGTTGAGTTTTTACTCTAGAGTAATAGACACAGTGGACAAGAGGGAAGGATGGGTAGACTGTGCCTACCTAGACTTTAAAAAGGCATTTGACAAAGTTCCACACAAGAGATTGCTGTGGAAATTAAAACATGAGGGAAAAGTAGGAGACAAACTGCTGAAATGGATGGAGAGCTACCTTAGCGGAAGACAGATGAGAACAACAGTAAGGGGGAAATCGTCAAACTGGACTCAAATTACGAGTGGGGTACCACAAGGATCTGTCCTAGCCCCAATCATGTTTCTAATATTTGTAAATGACTTACCTGAGGGACTAACAAGCTACATGAGCATGTTTGCGGACGATGCTAAGCTGCTTAAAACGATCAGAACCCAGGAGGATTGCCTTGAGCTCCAAGCAAATTTGCAAAGGATCCATGAATGGAGCATCAAATGGAATATGGAGTTCAATGCAGGGAAATGTAAGACTCTAGAAATGGGTAAAAGCAAGTACAGACCTAGAAAAGATTATAAACTAGGAAACGAAGTGATTCCCAAAGCAGAAAAAGAAAAAGACTTGGGGATAGAATTTAAGGATAACATGTCTCCAGAAAGCCACGTAAATAAGATAGTGAGAGAATCACTAGCACTATTGGCAAATATCAGGATGTATTTCAATTATCTTAATGAAAACACAATGAAACAAATAATAACGGCAATAATAAGACCCAGGATGGAATATGCATCTGTAGTGTGGTCCCCTCACATGAAGAAACATATCCACAAAATTGAGAGGGTACAGAGAGCAGCTACGAGGATGATCCCAGGTTTGGAAAATTTGGAGTACCAAGAGAGGCTCGAGAGATTGAATCTACCTACACTGAAACAGAGAAGGAAATGAGGACAGCAAATTCAGATATACAAATGTGTTAGAGGTATTGACAAAATCGACCAAGAAAACTTCATAGAGAGGGATGGAGGTGAGAGAACAAGAGGTCACAGCTACAAACTAAAAGTGCTTAATAGTAAATCTGATCTGAAAAGTAAAAGATTTCCTACCAACTCGATTAGTGGGTGGAACAAATTGCCAGCCGAAGTAGTGTCTGCACCATCAGTGCATAGTTTCAAAGCACGGTATGACAAACATATCTTAGGAGGCGGGAATTAACGAGCATGCTCACTCCCGCAAATACAACTAGTGTAAGTACAACTAGTGTAAGTACAAGTCCTCAACACACTCCTGTATCTAGCGGCCGGCGTGGCTTGTTGGGAGCTACCCCCTCATATCACAGGTTCTGGTCCAACATAACGTGTTCTATGTCTTCTTCGCTCTGGGTTGTGCTCTAGTGGCTATAGTGACTTGCCTCTTGTTACCAGAGTCTAAGAATTTCCATTTGAACCCCCCTGTTCCACTTGAAGAGGAGGTATCCCACAGAATGGCCACTCAAACCCAGCTTTTTAATCAACACATTTGTGAATACAGTATAGTACAATTTTATGCATTACAGTTTAAAGGGATAATGGTTGTTTATTTTGGTCTATATATTCATTTATGTTTTAGTTTTCTCACTAGACCTCCCCCAAACTTAGAAAAACACTCCCTAGACACCCCTTCAAGATACATTTGTACATTTTTCGGTAGAATTGTTATGCATTACAGTTTAACCCCTTCATCACCATGACGTAATTTTCATCATATTCTGGTTACCATTAGACGATTTTCTTTAGTTTATTATCTACCTCCACGACTCAAATGGGTACCGGTTTATACGATCTCAATAAACCCTCTTAGTAACATACTGTGGGTCCTTCTTAAACTGCATAAAATCCTCTAACTTCAGCCAGAATCAAAGTAAAAAGGCATCATGGAGCTGAAGGGGTTAAGGGGATAGTGGCTGTTTTTATGGTCTACTGTATATATTCACATATTTTTTAGTTTCCTTACTAGACCTCCCTCAAACTTAGAAAAACACTCCCTAGACACCCCTTCAAGATACATTTGTACATTTTTCGGTAGAATTGTTATGCATTACAGTTTAACCCCTTCATCACCATGACGTAATTTTCATCATATTCTGGTTACCATTAGACGATTTTCTTTAGTTTATTATCTACCTCCACGACTCAAATGGGTACCGGTTTATACGATCTCAATAAACCCTCTTAGTAACATACTGTGGGTCCTTCTTAAACTGCATAAAATCCTCTAACTTCAGCCAGAATCAAAGTAAAAAGGCGTCATGGAGCTGAAGGGGTTAAGGGGATAGTGGCTGTTTTTATGGTCTACTGTATATATTCACATATTTTTTAGTTTCCTTACTAGACCTCCCTCAAACTTAGAAAAACACTCCCTAGGCACCCCCTCTAGATAAATTTGTACATTTTTCGGTAGAATAATGTCCCACCTCCGGTTCCTCTTATAATTACAGGCTCGCTATCGCTCACCAGGAATAAATCAACATCAAAATGGCACAATAGGTCTTTAAATTGACAACGAAATGGAGCTAAATGTGTTAAAATCGCCAAACTAATGGGTCGAAAGTCTTAAAATCTCAAAACTAGTGGGGCTAAACATGAGGGAAAAGAAGGTCCAGAAAAACGGCCTATCTCATATGATAATATCTAAACTTTGTGCATACTAATATCATACCTAGCATCAGTGCATTACCACAAAGCCCACCCAAAAAACAAAAAACAAACAAAAATCATTGTTCCCAGATTAAATAACATTGTATGAATACAGTATTCCCATATTCAAAATACAGTATGCTACAGGGGGGCAATGCCTAGTGAGTTAATTGATCAATAATACAGTATTACCATATTCAAAATACAGTATGCTACAGGGGGGCAATGCCTAGTGAGTTAATTGATCAATAATACAGTATTCCCATATTCAAAATACAGTATGCTACAGGGGGGCAATGCCTAGTGAGTTAATTGATCAATAATACAGTATTCCCATATTCAAAATACAGTATGCTACAGGGGGGCAATGCCTAGTGAGTTAATTGCTCAATAGGTGTCGTTCTGAGAGTGAGCGGCCGAGTCTAGGGGATGAGACAGTGAAGTATGAAGGCAAAGGCTGATTGCAGCTTTAAGTGCTTTACATCTCACTTCCTAGACTGGAACGAGACCTCACGGGCTTCATCGTTGAATATACAGCGGTTGAATGTACAGGCTCTCAGCCTATGCCCGAAGAGGGAGTAAGTTGGAATATAGAACAAAAATAAAAAATAAACAAATAAAAATAAATAAATAAAAATAAAAAATAATAATAAAAAATACTCCCTTAACCCTCTGTTCCCGGAAGGGCTCTTGATCGCCCATAAAAAAAGCATACACGAGCTGCCCGGAAGGGCTCTTTAACGCCCAGTGTTGAAAGCCTGTGAGCTTGGTGTGCGAGGCGTCGGTCCGACGCATGTAAACAACAGCCGGCTGGACCGACGCCCCGCATCTCCGGCCACAAGAAGGAGAGCGTCGCTTGTTCGTGTGTGCCTGTATGTTGTTGTTAAGTATCGAAAAGTAGTGTAAAGTGGCTGTTGTTGCCATAAAGTTATCTCCAATGAAATCATCATCACAACTGAACCAGTTGACTTAGAGAGCTCTACTTAATGCCATTCTACAGGTAAATAACACAGCTACGCTTGGGGATGCGCGGGAATGCGGAAGCAGTCAGAATAACAAAGATACGGTAGCCTAGCCTAGACGTTTTTCGGCCAAAACACCCGGGTTTCGGGGAATATTTATGTAATGCGTAGCCGGGGCTGGAGGGTTAACCCTTGTCTAGCGGGCTATTTTGGGCATATTCAGGCCCTCCTGAATGATCAATCAAGTATCTGCATGAAAAGAAATTTATTCAGCAAAAAACTAGGCGCTAAAAGCTTCAAAATGAGACCAGAACGAGCTACATAGCACTCGTGGTTCTCATGCAGAGGTGCCACCAACATGGGAGTTTAGCGTATAGTGGCATATTTTTTCCCACTACGCTCACTACTGGTAATACTGCCGGCCTCTCGAGAACAGAGGGAGCGTGAGTCAGTGGGTGGCGGTAAGCCCTGGGTGTCGGACGTGTGGCCTGCTGCGCTCCCGGCCATTTGCACTTGATTTTAACCCTTTAAAAGCCTTAATAATGCTCCAACTTGCTGCAAATTGGTGCACGACTTAAGTCGAGCGCCGCTCTTTAAGGGTTAAAGTGATCGTCTTTTTAAGGGAGCCCACCTCGCTTTTTTCTTTTTCTCTCCCTTTCTCTTTGGCTTGTATCCATTCGGCCCCATTCAGACTACTGTTTTAAGACGTTTACCCCCATCCAGGTGTCAATATTTTCCTGGCGAGCGGTAGCGAGCCAGCATATACTGTATATATATTTTTGTTTTGACAGCAAGCTAAATTTGTAAATTTTTCTGTAATGCCCTCGCAAAAATCCCGCCACCCAAAATACTCTGTTACCCGAGTTGACGTTTGGGATAGTGTAAAATAGTCATGATGGTGAGTCCAGAAACCCATCACGTGAGAAACCTTCCACGAGACTATCAACCTGGTTCTTTCAACCTGAAGGACTAAGGTTACTATCCTATTAACGTCCGAGGTAGCGGAGTCGGTTAGAGGGCGGTCCTGGGGTGACCGGACCTACTGAGGTCACTAACCAGGGTTCGAATCCCCGCGCAGGCGGGAGATTTTCGGGAGGGTTAAATTCCCTTCGTTCACCCGACATTTCATTTTCGATAAAAAATGTCTCCGGCGAAGACAGATTTCTCCATACAATGCTGGCTCGCGAAGAAATCGACACCTGGATGGGGATAAACGTCTTAAAACAGTTGGCTGAATGGGGCCGAATAGATACAAGCCTGGGAAAGAGAGAAAAGGAGAGAATGATAAAAAAAAAAAGCCGGTGACCCCCCTTAACCTTCATAACTCACAAACGGAGGTGGGGGAGGAAACTAGAAAAATAATAAATAAATGAATAAATCGACCAAAAAATGAACCATCCCCCCTTAATTTACGAAGAGTCCAATATCGGCCTACTATTATCATTTGGCAATAGGCCAGTTCACAGATGGTATGTCGTGGTCGAGTCACGTGGTAAGTGGCTTGATATGAGGGACAGGTGCTTGTTGACCTCATTAACCCTTATTTAGCAGGCTAGGCGGTTTATTTGACCGTAGCGCCCAGCGTTTTTTTTTTTACCCTAAATAGGGTTGTTTACGTGATCATTTTCATGCCTAAATAAGACCCAGAGCGTAAAACAAGTATCTATCCCTGAAAGGGCATAAACAGAGCTTTCCAATGACACCCAAACCATCCTTGTATGACCACTGGTTCTCTTGCAACGATCATGCAACACGAGTGCAAAAACCCTGTAATTAGGTAATTTCCCTACATAATTCCCTGTGTAGCGAGTGAGAAAGGAGGGGGGAAAGTAGAATACAGTTCAGTATGTCCACGGTGGTCGTGCGGAGCGGTCATAGTGTTGCTACGCTCCTCACACCGCTCAGCTCTCTCTCTCAGCAACATTACGTGGTGAAAATGGCGAACGACATAGTTGTGAACCGCCACATAGTCCAAATTTATTTCACACGACATAAGTTGCGCACCGACAGTTAAGGGTTAAAAAGCTTACATTTTTTCAACGACGCCATCCAAGATCAACAGGATTATAAATTACATCAATGGGCAAAAATGCATCAAAGAATCTTCTGCTAGGTACCGGTACTTATGAATAAAGTTAAATGTAAAAATAATGTTACTTTTATTACCTTAGGCTACTGAAATATATAACGTACAGTCACAATCGTTAGTTTTTGGTAACGAAATGCGGGTTTTTGTTTTGCCTATGTGTATGAAGGACACAAAAGGCAGGTTGCCTGTAACGAGTGTCTCCCCAAAAAACAAAAGATTGACAGAGGGCCAGATTCAAGGGACGTTGGGGTCAAAATGCCTGGACACACGAAGTTTAAAGCAGTCTAAGTCATAGGATGAAGGAAAGACTGATTGGGGGGAGTCTTGGGGGATTTATTTAAGCTTGATGGAGGTCTAGGGAGGAAACTTAAAAGACAAAAATGATACTAATAATAAATAAATAAATTGTAGGCCTATACAAAACAAAAATATATATATATATCTCCCTTTACCCTCCAGCCTCGGCTATGTATTCTATAAATATTCCCCAAAACCCGGGGGATTTGGCCGAAAAAACGTCTCGCCTAGGCTACCGTATCTTTATTATTTTGACTGCTTCCGCATTTCCGCGCATCCCCAAGCGTAGATGTGTTGCGTACCTGTAGAATGGCGTTGAGTAGAGCTCTCTAAGTCAACTGGTTCAGTTGTGATGATAATTTCCGTGGAGAGAACTTTGTGGCGATGTCAGCCATATTAGCCACTTTTCACTAATAAAACGTCAACATACAGCCACACAAGAAGAAACTACGCCTATCCTTCTTGTGTTCGGAAGTGCGCGGCGTCGGTCCAACCGGCTGCGTTTATATGCGTCGGACGGACACCTTTCAAAACAAGCTTACAGGCTTTCAAGCTGCTGGAGCCTCAGAGCCCTTCCGGGGTCCGCGGTCCGCGGACCTAAAAGTAAATACCTCTAGTAAATACCTATAGATCTAGCGGGAAAGAAGCTAAATTGGCAACACTACATCTATCTCTACCCCTTGCCAGCCTGCTATCTAGTGGCGGAGGAGTGCGGGCTCTAGTCTCCATGGTGGTGGGCGCCGGGGTAGGAGTGGTGCTGTTACTAGCGCTGTTAGTGTTGTTGATCAGACGCCGCCGCCACTCTGACCCCCCGCCCCCTGCTAAGCCTCCCTATCCCACCGCTGCCAACAATACGACAACTACGTCCCCACCATCGATTCTCAAGGGCAGTCATACTTGTGCTCATAGAGAAATGCAGGTGAGTGGAAGATTGTATTATATGTAATATAGATGTAGTTATGTACTTAACATTTAACGGTCTTGATGGTGTAATAGTTTAGAGAGTTTAAGATCTATATGTGGTAACTCAGGTTCGAATCCCGGGAGGATCACATGCTTTAATTGGGAGGTGTTTGGTGTTGGGAGTGAAATGAATAAATTAGGTTATATATATTGCTCTTTGTCCTCAGAATAATATCTAACACAACTCAAATAGTTATCAAGTGCCCTAGCCAAAGCCCCTGATCCCACCTCAGCCACGAATACCATGACCAATACATCCCCAACCTCGATTCACCATATTCCCAGAGTAGTAAGAATGTCACATGGCTAAAAAATATCTATATCCTTTTCATTGGAGCATAATATATAAGTATCTCAAACACTTTTAGTAACATAGACCCTAAGTTAAGCCTAATTACTACAAGACTAGACATTGGACATTGTCTCGCAAGAGCTAATGAGCTGGAATTTTTACATATACTGTAGGTGGGTCGTTATTAGTCGTTGAAACCGAGTATACTGTTTTGTTTTCCCATTTCAGATTGAGAGTGAAGGCGAGGTGGATCCTGATCTCATCTCACAAACCTTAGCTCAGGCGGCTCTCACCCCTTCCGGCCCCCTGCCAGTTACGGGGGTGCTGACCCCTCATTCTGTGAGGTGGTTTTGGCCAGGGGGGGCACAGGAGGCAGCGGCGGAGGGGCGGGAGCAGTTCAACACCACCTACTCCCAGTGTCCCACCCAATACACCCCACTTCCCACACCCTTCATAATCACCCCTCCAATACCCCCTCACCACCAACTGCACCAGCATCATCATCAATAGTCACCCCTCATCACCACCATCATATGAGCCCACAACAACAGCAGCAGCTACAACAACATCTTCTCCCCTATCAACATCCCCCTCCCCCACCCCCACCCCATCCTCGTGCAGCAGCACCCAACATACACCGCACACACAACATTAATACCCTTCAACTAAACATAGATGGCATCAACACAAAGAAACACAAACTCACACACTTCATCAAACAACACAACATACACATTGCCATCTTACAAGAAACAAAACTCTGTACAACACAAAAAACACCTACATTTCACAATTTCACCACCATACGACAAGACTGGGCCGTCGGCATTGGCGGTGGACTCATCATCCTGGTACACAAAGATATAACATATATAGACACCAGTGCACATACCAAATCCCTCCTCCCCCCAAACGATAACACAACAGAAATACAATCAATTAAAATACGCACTAGCAACAGCTCCAATACCATCATAAATACTTACATCCCTCCCCAAACATCCCCTACAGTACCAAACGATTACAGACCACAAATACAACACATCACAAACACCCCACACATCATCCTGGGTGGTGATTTCAATGCAAAGACGTCGGCCTGGTTTGTCGACAACCCCGACACAGACAGAGGGCTGGTCTTACAACACCAAACAGACAACTTATATATCCTCAATAACATTCATCAGCATACCCATACTCCCTACCAAGCCCTTTACACCCCATCATCTCCTGATATCACCTTTTGTTCCCCTGAACTCGCCCCCACAACATCCTGGAAGGTGGTCAGAACCTTGGGCTCAGACCACCTCCCGATCATTATCACCACCAAAACAAGACTCACCCCAGCTAGCCACAGACACACTTACACTAACCTTACAATAACTATAAAAGAGCTAACTGGGAAGCTTTCACAAATGAGACAGAACAACACTTTGAAACCTTAAACAGTACACCCATCACTAACATCAACAATGCTGTACACACATTCAACACGACAATTCAAAACGCCGACAAGAAATACATTCCAAGAGGTAACATAAAAAAACACAACCCAACTTCTCACCAGAAATTCAAAAAACCTCATCATACAACGCGACACACTGAAACACTCCCCAGCACCCCACACACAAGACATCAATCAACAAATTCAAGCACTCAACATCCAGATTAACAAAATACAAGAATAACAAACACTAAATTGGAATAACTTCCTACAAACACTCGATCACAAAACAAACCCCAAAAAACTCTACAAAACACTAAACAGCATCACACTTTCCAACAGCAACACAACACAATCACATGCTGCAATCACAACAACAGACTCTACTCTTTCACGTAAACAACAAGCAAGCACTCTCATCAATCACTTCTCTCATGTCAGTCACCTAAAACCCCACAAAGACGACCGACGTGTCATTCGACGAAAAAGACAATTCCCCACAGACCCTGACTATACACCCTTCACCAACAACCAGACAAAGCATATCATCAACAATCTCAAGCTCTCACCCGCCTGTGGCCTAGACAACATAAGCAACATTCACCTCAGACACCTGGGACCACAAGGCATACAAGCACTCACTAACATATCAAACTACAGCTACTCACACAACACAATACCAGACATCTGGAAGCATGGTATCATCATCACATTCCCCAAACCTAACAAAGACCCCACGCTACCCTCCTCACACCGCCCTATCACACTCCTTTGCACCCTCTCCAAAGTCAGAGCGCCTTGTACTACAACTGATGACACCTGACTTACCCCTTTCTCCAACACAACACGGCTTCAGGCCATTGCACTCCACAAACACTCTTCTTACAGACCTTACACAAAGAGCTTTTGACGGCATCAACTCAGCTACACCACCACACAGATCAGTACTTGCCACACTCGACATTAGTAAAGCCTTCGATGCCATCCCCCGCCACAACCTAACAAACAAAATCTACAACACAAACATGCACAACAACACAAAAAGATGGCTGGCCAACTTCTTAGCAGGCAGATGTGCACACGTATCTTTTGCCGGTCAGTCATCTAGCATTAGAAACTTCCCAAACGGAGTCCCGCAAGGATCCGTCCTGTCGCCCGCACTCTTCAATCTGTATATGCATGATATAAATACACCAAATTCACCCCAAATAACCATAGTCTCCTACGCAGACGACACAACACTCACAAGCACGCACCAAAACCCAGACACAGAAAAGATTATAAACTAGGAAACGAAGTGATTCCCAAAGCAGAAAAAGAAAAAGACTTGGGGATAGAATTTAGGGATAACATGTCTCCAGAAAGCCACGTAAATAAGATAGTGAGAGAATCACTAGCACTATTGGCAAATATCAGGATGTCTTTCAATTATCTTAATGAAAACACCATGAAACAGATAATAACGGCAATAATAAGACCCAGGATGGAATATGCATCTGTAGTGTGGTCCCCTCACTTGAAGAAACATATCCACAAAATTGAGAGGGTACAGAGAGCAGCTACGAGGATGATCCCAGGTTTGGAAAATTTGGAGTACCAAGAGAGGCTCGAGAGATTGAATCTACCTACACTGGAACAGAGAAGGAAACGAGGACAGCAAATTCAGATATATAAATGTGTTAGAGGTATTGACAAAATTGACCAAGAAAACTTCATAGAGAGGGATGGAGGTGAGAGGACAAGAGGTCACAGCTACAAACTAAAAGTGCTAAATAGTAAATCTGATCTGAAAAGTAAAAGATTTCCTACCAACTCGATTAGTGGGTGGAACAAATTGCCAGCCGAAGTAGTGTCTGCACCATCAGTGCATAGTTTCAAAGCACGGTATGACAAACATATCTTAGGAGGCGGGAATTAACGAGCATGCTCACTCCCGCAAATACAACTAGTGTAAGTACAACTAGTGTAAGTACAGCAACAAGACTCCTTCAAGACTATCTCGACACATTACATGAATGGTTGCACTACAAACAGACTCAATTTAGCCCCAGCTAAATCCACTGCAACCCTCCTCACAAGCTGGACAGGAGAGCACGATTACATCCCGGGACTCAACATAAACAACACACCCCTAACACACACACACACACCCAAAATCCTAGGAGTAAAGGCCGTGTCTCACACAGTACGTTAGCCGCCGACCACAGCCGATATTTTCAAAATATTTGAATTTTTCCGGGATTGTCTGACATCGTCTGTGATCGTGTAAAAAGATCGCCTCGTATCGTGGTAGGCGAGGGGTGGTCGAGTGGCGCGGAAATGGTCGGCGGTGATCGGCCAAAAAATAGTGGCTGCACTAAATTCTGGCCGATAATCGGCAGAAAAAACGGTTAAAAAAACGTTAAATTTGATCGTGTGACGCCCGTGTATATGTTGTGGAACGAGCGTATGTGAATCCTAGGATATCTTCATTGTCATCCTCTGATCGATGGTTGATTGTGTATGATTTTAGTCTATATATTATTATGTGTGTGAGTAGTTTGTGTGTGTGTGTGTGTTTGTGCGTGTGTGTGTGCGCGTTTCTGTGTTTGGTTGTGCATTATTTAGTTTATATATATTGTGTGTGTGTGTGTGTGTGTGTTTTTATGCGTGTGTGTGTGTGTGCATTTGCGTGTTTGGTTGTGTATTATTTAGTTTATATATATATTGTGTGTGTGTGTGTGTTTGTGCGTTTGCGTTTGCGTGTTTGGTTGTGTATTATTTAGTTTATATATATATATTGTGTGTGTTTGTGCATGTGCGTGTGTGCGATTGCGTGGTTGGTTGTGTATTATTTAGTTTATATTTATTGTGTTACTCAGTTACTTGTTCGTCAAGGGGAATCCACGCAATGCGAGCTAAGCTCATTATTATCGCGCCTCCTTAACTGGGAATGTATTGCGTGAAATGCATGTTAAGTGTTTTATGTACTGTTGGAATGGCTGTGGATGTGTGTGTAGTCTGTAGTCTGTGTGTGTGTATGTGTGTGTGTGCGTGCGTGTGTGTGTGTGTGCGTTTACGTAGTTGGTTGTGTATTATTTAGTTTATATATATTGTATTTACCTAATTGTATTTACCTAATTGTAGTTTACAGGAGTTGAGCTAAGCTCGTGTTGTCCCGTCTCTCAGTCTACTTTTTATCCAATTTTTTCTTGAAAATATGGATGTTCCTTGCCCCTACCACCTCCTCCTCCAGCCCATTCCATTTGTCAATACATCTATAGGGGAAGCTAAACTTCCTGATATCGTTCTTGCAGGTAGGTCTTTTTACTTTGTAGCTGTGGCCTCTAGTTATTCCTGTATCCATAATTAATATATCCTCCCTATCCAGCCTCTCCAGCCCCCGGGTACATTTGTACATCATTATCATGTCTCCCCTCTCTCTCCTCTCTTTTAGACTCGGTAGATTTAATTTGTCTAGCCTCCCTTCATATGGCAGTTCTCTGAGACTTGTGTGTGTGTGTGTGCGTTTGCGTGGTTGGTTGTGTATTATTTAGTTTATATATATTGTGTGTGTGTATGTGTATTATTTTAGTCTATATACTGTATTGTATGTCTGCGAGTAGTTCTCTCACACTCACTCACTCACTCTCACTCTCTCTCTCTCTCTCTCTCTCTCTCTCTCTGCGTGCGTGCGTGCGTGTGTGTGTGTGTAGCCTATAGTTAACATAACCATCTACAAGTTTACTAAAATACATCCACTTGTAAACTAATGATATACTGCATCAAAGTCAGTGTATACCAGATCGTGTATTGATATAGGTATACATTCACCTATCGACTACTTAACTACAGCGTATTATTATTATAGTTTTATTCAAGTATATTGGGGTTGGTAATTGATGATTAATGTTAAGAACGGGGTGCTATTTATAAATATATATATATTATGCAGTATATATAATTATACATAGGGCGGTTCCTTTGCGGTGTCAATATCGTGTGTGGCCTACAATGGTCGTATTTATAGTTCAACGTATGTGCGTCTGTTGTGCTGTAAACGTATGGTTGTCAACCAAAAGCGGCATTATCGTGCTTTTAACGTACTTTAAATGTATGACGAACGTGTGATAGCCGAGTGAGTAGCAACGCCGGTCAGCGATTTATTCTACAACGGCCGTGTTGCCGGCGTGTATGGCGTGTGTGTGACGTGTGTGTGTTGAGTGACTGTCGAGGGTTTGTTGTACAGCAATCGTGTGCCTGCGAGGATCGTGCAGTGATCCAGTGATTCGATTATAATCGGCGAAAAAGTGCAAGTCGTCCTCTGTCGGCAGCTGTCGAGCGGTGGCCGTACTGTGTGAGACACGGCCTTAACATACGACACCCAAATGACATTCAAACAGCACACCACAAACACGAAAAAGAAACTGACACCCAGGCTAAACGACCTCAGATCACTTGCCCACACGAAATTTGGACACAACAAATGTTCTTATGTTCTTAAAGAAACCACCACCACAGTCTACAAACAATACATTGGCGATGGGCTGGTCTTTGGCGATGGGCTGGTCTATCAGAGTGAGACCTGAGCGATCTCTGCCATACCCATAGCTTACTCTGACTGTTCCTTTTACTTATATATTTTCTAAATCTCAAGTGACGGCGTCTCTTCCGTGGATTGACCTCCCAATCTACCAAGATTGGAAGCTAAAGCGTCACATTATTCCTTTGCCCCTCAACTTTCTCTTCATAATTGCTGAGGGGCACAGGGCCCTGGGTGGGGCTTTGGTTTCCCGGGCGTTTACGCACCCTCTCAGCTCCCCGCCATGGAGTGGCTTCGGTCACCCAGGCTTTATTGTGGTCGGCAGGGAGGGTTCTGTGGGGGCGCTCGTTTATGGCCTTGGCCTTACTCGGGGCCTTGGGGCTGTTCGGCCAGGCAGCTTGGGGAACAACAACAACAACAAACAATACATAAGATCAGTTATGGAATACGCAAGCCCGGCCTGGGCTTCTAACCTAGCTGAAACACATCATAAGACCTTACAGACTATTCAAAATAAAGCCCTGAAAATCATCACAGGATGCACAGCTACGACACCCACAGATCACCTACATCAAGAAACCAAAGTCCTCAAAGTCAAAGATCATCTAGACATGAGAGGCACACAATTCCTGGCAGCAGCCTCCACGAATCAACACCACCCACTACACTACATGGCAACACACCCACAGACACCAAGAAATATCAAAACAACACCCAGCACACGCTATCACACACAAATACTGTCTTCTCTCCATCCCTGCCCACCCCAAACCAACTTCCGGAAGCACATTCATACTCATATCACTCGCCATTCCATCCACTCACTCATAGACAACACGCAGCTGCAAGCACGACCTCCCGAAACCCATCCTTCTGAATCCTCCCTTCCTCGCGAGGACAGAGTCCACCTGGCCAGGCTAAGATGCGGACACCATCCAGCTCTTCTGAGCTATCAGAAGAGACTGGATGACTCCGTCGTCGACACCTGCCCGGGTTGTAACACAGCACCCCATACCATTAAACACATCATAGAAGACTGCATTTCACACAACCACTTATGCCAACAACACAATTTGCATTCTTTGAAAGCTCTGTGGGAAAGCCCGACCGTGGCCATGGCCTTCCTTTAGGACTCGGGGCTGTTCGGCCAGACAGCTTAGGGAACAACAACAACAACGTCTTAAAATTTGAAAAGCAATGGGGCTTAACATGTGTGAGAAAGGGATCCAGAAAATAATCTCAAGTGAAAAATATCTCCCCTTAACCCTTCCAGCCCGGCTGTCCTTATATAAGGACACCGCGGCAGTTGGGCAGGACCCCGGGTGTCCTTATAACAGGAAGTAAGCTTGAAAGCCTATTCAGCTTGTTTTGAAAGCCGTCCGTCCGACGCATGTAAACACAGCCGGTTGGACTGACGCCGCGCACCTCCGAACACAAGAAGGAGAGGCGTAGTTTGTTTTTGTGTCTGTATGTTGTTATTTCAGTAGTGAAAAGTCTCCTATGGCTAAAATTGCAGCAAAATGCGCTCCACAGAAATCGTCATCACAACTGAACCAGTTGACTTAGAGAGCTCTACTTAACGCCAGTCTACAGACTGGAAATCACAGTACGTTTAGACATGCGTGGGAATTTTCTAGCAGTGAAAATAACAAAGATACGATAGCCTATGCCTAGACGTTTTTAGGCCAAATCGGCCGGGTACCCGACACTGTCCTTAGGACAGGCAGGCTGGGGGGGGGGGGGGGGGGGGGTTAAGTTGCATCATATTGTGTCACAGTTGTGTTGGTTTAGATTAAGTTATCAAGATGGTACACTGGACACTGACTATACAACATAATAAAAAAATACAGTATAACTTACATGAGAACGCAAGCCGTGACATAGTCAGTAAAGCGTCAGCTGCTAATCATCAAAGGGTCTGGTGACGTTTGTGTCCTCTGTCTCAGCGAACCACACGGGGGGAGACTGAGGGTACGTTTCCTGTAACAAACAAAAGAGTATATTATTAGAAGAGTTGCAAATATACGATATACATCCTTAGAGATCATGCAAGTGCAATGTACAGCTACGAAGTTTGTTTTGGTCTCACTTTCAAGCGATTTTCTTCTAGTTTTTGGCTGAATACATTTCATTTCATTCAGACACTTGCTTAATCAATCAGGAGTGCCTGAATGAGCCATAAAATGGCGAAAATATGTCCGCAGCGTAAGTGTTAAGCCTAACTGCCCATTGGTATGTACAGTACAGTGTGTGGGGGTGCATGTGGAATACTATTGTACTGTTGGAATGACTGGATGTGAATGTAGTCTGTAACCAGGGTAATCAGCTTGCCCATGCTGATCAGGTGGTGGGATATACTTATGTACATGTGGATCACACTGGTCTATACAAGTATAATACAGTACTGTATATTGAATTATGTAAGTACTGCTTTGACCCACCCAAAACTAGCTGACTCCAACCCCACAACCCTTAGATTGGGTGAAAAATATTAAACTTAAACCCATCCAAACATAGCTGATTCCCAAACTCCACAACCAAGATTTAAAGTCCTAAAAGCAGAGTCCTTTTTTTTTCAGTCATTAAGGCAAGTTTCTTGTGGCCACCCGTTTCAGGGATAGAATATATTGCTCACTTACAAACAAAACACATTTCAAAGTGATAAAACTAAGCTACTGTGTATACCAGTACCAGGAATATAGGAAACAAAAAAACAAACTAATGTGACGCTTCTGCATAGTAGCCACGTGCGGGCATGCACGCGCGTCGGCTGCCCAGCCGTTTAGAAACCGGCTGGTGGCAGCTGGCCGGCCGACTTTTCCTTAGTATACTGTATATCCTACGACAATGTAACTAATGTCTGGGATATTCTTATGTTGTTTCACAGCTTGTAGCTGCCCTTATTCTTAACCAACGCATCTTAGTATATTTTATTCTCGATAGTTGATTGTTTCATTATAATATATAAGATGTAAGTCTAGTGAGAGTGGGAGGTGACGAGCGGGAGAGAGAGACCGGCTGGGGGACGTTGCTTCGCGCGGAGAGTCCAGCTTGGGACGAGCCTGATGTTGCCATATGCATTTGATTGCAACGTTAGGCTTAGTTTCGACTCACGCACGGGGTAGACGATTTTGACCCGGCAACTGTGTTGAGTGTTGCCAAGCCTGGGATGTATTCTGCATGCCTAGGGTGGGGTCCAGACAGATTCAAGACTCAGAGCTCACCTCACTGTCGTACCCTTCGGACCCCCTTGATATCTATCCCTCTCAACCCCACTTAGAAACTTTCTCTCTTACTTTGTATACCTTCCTTCCACTACTTCACCAATCTATTTAATTATCCCATCCCCTTGATAGACCTTATATCTATTATTGTATTAACGACGAGCTCTCAGATAACTAGATAGGATTTTGGGCCTTATGCAGAGATGTAATTGTTAATGAGACCTAGGAAGCTTTTTTGTTGTCTCATATTTGGTGGTTTCATGCTTGCTAGTGTGTTCTTGTGTCAGGTTAGCAGGGGCTAGACCGGAGGGGAGGCTTTTTGCGATCCTTTAAGTAAAGTCTGCTGGTGCGAGTCCTGTTGACCCGCACGACTTTACTAGGATACCCGTGGGAGTCTGGGGGCATTTTCTTGTCTGTGTCCCTGTGTGTCTAGTGTTGTGTTGTGTGAGGGTCCTTGCCTAGTCCACTCAGCACTGCGCTAGCACGTCTTGCTTTTGTTTTAGGGTCGCCAGGAGAGAGTCAGATACTTGCGATCTGAGTCTCTCAAGAGAGCACCCTTTCAATTAGAGTAATTTGGCGCACAGACTTGGGAACGTCCCTAGGCTAGAGCAGGTGGCGCAGCCCGGGTATCCGAAGCCTATATCCTTCCGGCTAGACCTCTGCCACCTGGCAGATTAACAGCTAGGGGTTTATTATTTCTCTATGCTTGTTATTGTGCCACAGTTTACCGTTTTTGTGAGCATTGTGAGTCAGGGTGGGGCTTAGAGATTCTGTCCGAGCAGGCTTGCCTGACTAAGAGTGAGAAGCACACCTGTATGTGGTTATGTTGCGAGTTGCTGCCTTTATTTAATTATACCTATGCCATTATACACTGTATGGCCTATCACTAGTATTTATTCCTGCTTATGAGTTAAGAGTTCTCTAAATCCGTAACGTACTTTCTTTGCTAAGCATCAGATCCTACAGTAGCCACATGCAGTTTAGAAACCCGCATCTTGTCTACCTGTACGATGTTTTGAGGACTGTTTGCTTTCACCTTCTTTCACGCAGGGGTGATTAGTTGTATTAACCCGTTGAGCCCCGGCTAGTTATAATATTTTGTTCACCCCAGTCCCAAGCCATTTTCACTTCTTTTTTTTTGTTTGCTAAAATGGAAGACAAGGATGAGAAATGGAAAAAAAAAAAAAAAAAAAATCACCTCGGACATTTTTTTTGGGGGGGGGGGGGAGAGAGCCTCAAAAAAAATTGTTGAGCCAAAATGGAAGAGAATGGTGAGAAATGAAGACAAATAAAAAAAAAACTCATTTCGGTCATTTGGGGGGCGGGGTTCGAAAGTTCGTCTCCCCCGCATGACCACCCGCCCGGGAGCACTAGGGTAAAAACTGAGTATGGCATTGTACGGCATACATCCTAAGGAGTGTCTCACATAAATCTCAAGCCTCTAGCTCCCATACGACCGGAGTAATGAGGGTTCAAAGTGGAGGTGAACTAAGGGTGTAAAGTATCCCCACTAAGCCCACCACCACCAGCCGCGCGGCTGTCTCGGCCCGCTCACACCTACTGGCCCGGCTCCTACCTCCCCCTCCTATTCTCCCGCCATTTCCTACCTTACGAGCCACGTAAGTGTTTTTTATATGTCGGACGCACGTGATGCGTCGCTGGGAGTTGGTGATCAAACACTGCCGACGCAACACGTGCGACGCTGGGTCTCACCGGGTTAACGTAACGTTAAATGTACTTTCTTCTAGTTTGTTATTAAATTGTTTCTGCAATTTAATTCCGTTATCTATCTTTTCCTTGAAGCTTTAAGTCAACTTAATTGTGTGATCTTTTATCTACTGTAAGAACTGTAAGAATATAGCCTGCTTGACTATCAGCAGTCTATAGTGCGTGCACCCTGTAACCGAGTCATAGGACACCTCGTTGTCCAGGCAGGATTTTGACGGTTTAGGGTGGTTTGTTGCCTGGGTTTATAGATAAGGGTTGGATCTAGCGTTTTCCGTTGTTGCTTGTTGCCGCATACCTAGTCCAATAGAAAGAGCCCAGTGTTTATATATCCCAGAACGTAACAAATGGCGACCTTGCATAGGATTTACTGAACAGAGGAATATAGTGGTCATTTGTTGTGAGATTCCTTATGTTTAGAGGAATACAGTGGACATAGAGGTTTTTTTTGGGAGCAACCAATATAACACATTAAAGACTTTAAATAACATTAGTATATACATACTTGCATAGGAGATAAGGCACATTCTATAACCGTGATAATTACTGCAGTACACAAACATGTCTAATACATCAGAACACAGTGATGGGTCAGGTCACGATACAGGCTCGGAGGGAGAAAGACCTGTGGAGTGGCTAGTCGATAGCGAGGAGGGTGCTAGAAGATTTTTAGAGGTGCCCCTTACCGCTGCCAGGGTGTTGAAGCTGAATAAGTATGGCTTAAAGTGTGTGGCAGGTCTTCAGGGTCACCAGGGTTTAAGTGGCATGAGGAAAGATCAGCTGAGGACTTTGATATTGGGTTTAAAAGGGAGAGACCTGGGCGGAGAGGCGACTGGGGGCCCCGGTCCCCAGCCCCCCCTCCACTCTACCCCCGTATCAAACGTCAGGGTGTCTGAATTTAGTACATATCCCCAAGTTGATGGTCAATGGCAGCGTGGAATTCAATCACAGGGACCCTCCCCATTAAATGCACCTTCCCCTCCTCAAGGGTTGACTCCAGATTTGTTGTTTCGGCTTGAGATGGCCAAGGTTGAGGCCGCCGAAAGACAGGTTAGTGTGCAGGCTGAGGTTGCTAGAGCTCAGGCTGAGGCTGCTATACGAGAGGCTGAACTGCAGGCAGAGTCTACTAGGTATCGGGCTGACAGGGAGCTGGAGAGATCTCGAGTGGAGGTAACAGGGCGAAATATTGGGGGAGGTAACAGACATCGGGACCAATCATTGTCGCACCTGCTTAAACTAGTTCCTGTGTTCGATGAATTATGTGTGGCTGAGTTTTTTATGCGATTTGAGAAGAAGTGTCAGGAACACCAGTGGCCTCAGGAAAAGTGGGCAGCATTAGTTTCATCAAGACTCCTAGGAAAGGGGCTAAAAGCGTATGATGCACTACCTTTAGAGTCCTGTGTAGTTTATGATGAGCTAAAGAAGGCTGTGCTACGGGCCTATGAGTTACAACCAGAAACTTACCGCTTGAAGTTTCGGGGTGTTACTAAGGGCAAGGATAGTACCTTCCTAGAACACGCCCGGGACTTGCCTGATGCACTACGACATTGGCTGCGTTCTGAGAGGGCAGCTACTTTTGAGGAGTTGAGTGAGCTGGTTCTCTTGGAGCAGTTCTTCAAGTGCACAGGCGGGGACTTAACATTAAATATAAAGGAAAAAAATCCTAGAACTCTCCAGGAGGCAGCAGAAATGGCTGACCGCCGACTGTCATTAATTCGAGGGTGCGAAGCAGCAGCTAGGAGTGAGTCGGGTGCAAAGGATCGTACCCCTCCCCCTCCCAAGAATTTTGATACACATAAATACACAAAACCATCTAGCACTGACAATAAAAACTGAACATAAACCAAATACCGTCCCGTATAAGAAGTCTAATGGTACCTCCCACTCCCAAGGGAAACCAAAGAGTAAAGAGTGCTTTGCATGTCACAAGGAGGGTCACTTTGCAAATGCTTGTCCGAACAAGCCACCAAACCAGGTTGTGTCATTGGCCCGCAGCATAGGGGTGTCGCCTATATCTTCTGAGTTTGCCAAGGGTATTTCGTCAGAGGTTGGGACACAGCCTGTGTTCAAGAGTCCGGAAGGCTCGAACCCTGTCCGCGACGTCTTTGGGGGTCATAGAGGGCATGGTTTTGTGAGGTGGGCTGGCGAAAGGCGAGGAGTTTACTCCTTCAGACATATTATGTTCCAATAAGTCCGAGGAGGCGGGAGCCCCGGGATCATTGCCACTGCCTCGCACTACACTCACATATAGACTACACTCTAAACTATAGACCAGTTTCACTTACTAGTATTGTATGCAAGATTTGTGAAAAGCTAATTAGGAAGAGATGGATGAAAATGTTGGAGAGAAAGAAGATAATAACCCCAAAGCAATTTGGATTCAGAGAAGGGACATCTTGTGTTACCAGTTTGCTATGTTATTACAGTAGGGTGATAGATGTACTCCAAGAAAGAGGCGGATGGGTGGACTGCGTCTACTTAGACCTTTCCAAAGCATTCGATAAGGTACCACATAAGAGATTGTTATCTAAGCTTGAGACGCTAGGATGTGTCAGGGGGAGTTTGCTGAAATGGATGGAGAGCTATTTAACAGATAGGGAAATGAGGACCAACATTAGAGGAACTTACTCATCGTGGCGGAAAGTTGAGAGTGGTGTGCCGCAGGGATCTGTGTTGGCACCTCTCATGTTCCTTATGTACGTGAATGACCTGCCGATAGGCATAAACTCCTACATGTCAATGTTTGCAGATGACGTAAAATGATGAGACAAATAACAAATAAAAGTAGTTGTGAGGAGCTGCAAGGGGATTTAGATAAAATATACGAATGGAGCACCAAGTGGAAAATGAAATTTAATATAAGTAAATGCCATGTGTTAAATATGGGAAGAAGTGTGAATAGACCAAATTGGGAGTACAGGATGGGAGATAATATAATTAGCAAGGCCGAAAAAGAAAAGGATTTAGGGTTGATTATACAAGATAATTTGTCGCCAGAGAAACATATTAACAAGCTCTTTAGCGGAATGTATGCAATGGCCGGGAATATGAAAGTTGCTCTGAACTACTTGGATGAGACCATGGTAGCGAAAATTATGAAGAGTATGATTAGACCAAGATTGGAGTATGCAGCAGTGGTGTGGTCCCCGCATCTAAAGAAGCATATTCACAAGTTAGAAAGAGTCCAGAGAGCAGTCACTAGATTGGTTCCAAGTCTCAGAGAACTGCCATATGAAGGGAGACTAGACAAATTAAATCTACCGAGTCTAAAAGAGAGGAGAGAGAGGGGAGACATGATAATGATGTACAAATGCACCCGGGGGCTGGAGAGGCTGGATAGGGAGGATATATTAATTATGGATACAGGAATAACTAGAGGCCACAGCTACAAAGTAGGAAGACCTACCTGCAAGAACGATATCAGGAAGTTTAGCTTCCCCTATAGATGTATTGACAAATGGAATGGGCTGGAGGAGGAGGTGGTAGGGGCAAGGAATATCCATATTTTCAAGAAAAAATTGGATAAAAAGTAGACTGAGAGACGGGACAACACGAGCTTAGCTCAACTCCTGTAAACTACAATTAGGTAAATACAACAACACTGCGGCCGTTAGAATTATCGGAGGTGGCTGAGGTTGCCACCAACGGTTTTATCGTAAGGTAACTTATCAGACTTACTGAGCTCCATATGATGCTAGTGCGTCATATAACTTATTATAGAGGCATGGAGATAAGTCCATATGACGCGATCGCGCCATATGAGTTTTTGGTTCACTAGTCCATATGACGCGATCGCGTCATATATGTCTGAGGGAGTTAAGCTATTGCGTGATACTGGGGCTTCTCAGACCTTGTTAAAGAACTTTACTGGTAGGCCGATTAACGCTGCTCGGGTGGTGGTAGTTCAGGGGATCAATGCTACGAAGTCCTACCCGCTGGTGCGGATGGAGCTGGAGGTGGGTGGTGTGGCGAAGGAGCTGGATGTAGGAATTGTAGAGAACTTGCCTGTTGGGGGCGTCGACCTCCTCCTCGGCAACGACTTTGCGGTGCCTGCTTCTAAGGTTTCACCCTTGGTCGTTGCCGAGAAGGCGGCCGACGTTAGTAGGGAGGAACAGGAGTGGGTTGAGAAGTGTAGCGTACAAACCATGGCGTGTGTTGTGATGCGTTCTCTGACATCCGGAGCCTTGCAGCCACCACCTCAGTCTATCAAACCGCGGAGGAAAGGTCACAAGAAAACGGGAAGTGTTGGTCAATTGGAGAGTTTTGAGCCGGCAGTGTTTCTTGGTGACTCATTATTGGCACCTATGTTAGAGTCTGGAGAGGCCCCGGGGCCTGTCACCGCTAGTGCAGGTGCAGGGCAGGAAGAGACTCTGCGACAGCATCGTTATGCGCAGCGTGAGGAAAGGATGGCTCAGCGGGACATTGGAGGTGGAAATAAATTATTTAAGATGAACTTGGATAATCTCGTACCTGCTGATATATGTTCCTTGCAGCTGGAAGATCCTGAAGTCAGGGCGTGTGGTAATGGTGCTGTCGAACTGGAGAGCGATGGGGATGCGCAGCCTGGTGATTTTTTCTTGTCCGAGGGGATCTTGTATCGGAGACATCAGGATCCCAAGAAAAAGTGGGATGGCGGGTCAGGATTAGTGGACCAGTTAGTAGTACCGAGGGTGTGCCGTGAGAGCTTATTGAGATTAGCTCATGATGTGCCTTTGGCAGGGCACCTGGGGGCACGTAAGACGGAGGCAGCTCTGAGTAAGCTTTTCTGGTGGCCTGGGTTAAAGGCGAGTGTCGTGTCATGGGTGACACAGTGTCACACTTGTCAAGTTGTTGGGAAACCCAATCAGGTCATCCCGAGAGCCCCGTTACAACCCATCCCTGTCATTGGGCCGCCCTTCAGCAAAGTAGTTATCGATATGGTTGGCCCATTGCCCCCCACTAGTGCCGGCAATAAATTTTCACTAACTGTAATGGATGTAGCAACACGGTATCCAGATGCTTACCCCATGCGCAACGGGATGGCTAAGACTGTTGTCAAAAACCTACTTGTCTATTTCTCTCGTTATGGCTACCCTCAGGAGATCCAGTCTGATCAGGGATCCAATTTTACTTCTGCTCTGTTTAAGCAGACCATGCAGCAACATGGGATAGTGTCTGTGGTGTCATCTGCCTACCATCCCGAGAGTCAGGGAGTTTTGGAAAGGTGGCACTCGACTCTCAAGAGTATGTTGCGGTGTTATTGCATGGAAAATGGGAAGGACTGGGATCTAGGTCTCCCATACATTTTATTTGCTGCGAGAGAAGTACCTGGGGAGAGCTTGGGATTTAGCCCGAATGAGTTGGTTTTTGGACACAAGGTCAGGGGGCCCTCCACATAGTCAAGGAGATCTGGGAGGGAGTCACAAAGCCATGCTCGCTTCTACAGTATGTAGTTGAAAGCCGTGAGAGAATGCTAAAGAGCTTGGAGGTAGCAGGTCGGAACCTTAAGAGTTCACAAGCTCAGATGAAGGACAGATACTGTACGACCAGAAGGTGAAGCTGAGGGAGTTTGAAGTAGATCAGGAGGTACTGATACTACTGCCTCTGGTGGGACACCCCTTGTCTGCCAAGTATTCTGGTCCGTATCGGGTTGTAAGGAAGGTTTCTGATCTCGACTATTTAGTAGCTACTCCTGATTGTAAGAAAAAGAACCAACTTTGCCATGTAAATCTGATGAAAGAGTATGTGAGGCGCCCCTCCGAGCCTCTCACTGTCCCGGTGTTGATCTGCAGCGATCGTGGTGGAGAAGGAGGAAGGGACAGTCAAGCTGTGGGGGAGGATAATTGGGATTGTCATGTTTCCGCGGATCAGTGGGCGGGGAATTCTAGACAAGTGGCTCACACGTTGATATTGCACCTGCCTGAGCAACAGCGTGTAGCTGTGCAGCACTTGTTTGATTCAAACCCAGCTGTTTTTGCGGAGCATCCTGGCCTCACTACTCAAGCGGTGCACGATGTCAATGTTGGGGACCACCCGCCCTTTAAATCAGTGCCATACCGTGTTCCCCCTATTAAATTACCAGCACTTAGGGAAGAGCTGGATTATATGCTGAAACGTGGGCTGATTTCTGAGGGTGCAGTAAGGTGGACTTCCCCAGTCACACTGCAACCCAAACCAGATGGCAAGGTGCGGTTTTGTATAGATTTCCGCAGGTTGAATGGTTTAACCCCTACAAATGCCTACCCTCTCCATCGCGTGGACAACAGTGTGGATAAGATAGGAAAAGCCAAGTTCCTCACTAAGATAGACCTTGTTAAGGGTTATTGGCAAGTGCCCTTGTCTGAGCGAGCGCGAGAGGTGTGTGGGTTTGTGGTGGACGGTGCCACATATCGTTGCCATGTTATGCCAGTATGAAAAATGCCCCTGCATCGTTTCAGAAATTAATGAACGACATTGTAGCCGACATTCCCAACTGTACGGTGTACCTAGATGATGTCATAATATACGACGAGGATTTTAACAGTCACTGTGCTCACATCGGACAGCTTTTTAATAAACTGAATGAAGCAGGTTTGGTGGTAAACCTGGGTAAGTGCGATTTTGTCAAAGCCACAGTTTTGTACCTGGGGTTCGAGGTGGGGATGGGTCAGGTGTGCCCTCCACAGACAAAGATCAAAGCCATCGATCAGTTTCCCCAGCCTACGACTAAGAAACAAATCATGCGGTTTCTAGGTATGATAGGCAATTATCGTCGCTTCATCAAAGGCTATTCGACTGTACTTGCACCTTTAACTGACTTATTATCTAAGGACAAGAAGTTCCGGTGGTCTCCTGAGTGTGCACAGGCGTTTTCCTTGGTGAAACACCTGTTATGTACCCAACCCATACTCAGGGCCCCGGACTTCAGCAGACCTTTTCAGCTGGCGACTGATGCCAGTGGCGTAGGGGCTGGGGCTGTCTTGTTACAGACAGATGATGAAGGTATCGAACATCCAGTGAGTTTTTACAGTAAAAAATTCAATAGTGCACAAAGGAATTACTCTGTAATTGAAAAAGAACTCCTGGCGCTCAGGCACTTCGATGTATATGTTCCTGCTTTCGGACCAGTCGTAGTGGTTTATACCGATCATCACCCTCTGAAATTCTTGATCAGTTTCATAACCGGAATATGAGGCTGACCAGGTGGTCACTCATGCTTCAGGAGTATAATCTGGACATACGCCATATTGCCGGTTCTGATAACGTGATAGCGGATTGTCTATCAAGGGTGGATGATGTTGGTTAGACTGCCACAGGATTGAGGGTTGAGTGTGGAGGAAAATAGGCTGTCACTGTAGTTCAGCCGAAAAAAACAAATTAAAAAAAGCAAAAACCTTATAAAAACTCTTTATTTTTTATAACGTGTAGAATTTTGTATAAGATGTTGTAGCAGTATCTAAGTTGAATGTTTTCGCTTATTGTCGCTAAGTTAGTTGAACTTGCTCGGTGGAGTGCAACTGTCTTTATTTTTTTGATATATAGTGCCTTGTGTCGCAACAGTGTGTGGTACTATGAGAAGCTTTCTGTTAGATATGAAGAACTTAGTCAAGGGTCTTGTATCTTGGGGGAGGTGTGACGCTTCTGCATAGTAGCCACGTGCGGGCATGCGCGCGCGTCGGCTGCCCAGCCGTTTAGAAACTGGCTGGTGGCAGCCGGCCGGCCGGCTTTTCCTTAGTATATATCCTACGACAATGTAATAATAATAATAATAATAATAATAAGCATGTTACTTATTTCTCATAAGCGCCAATTTTTCCGAAGAATTCACTAGCGCTCGAAAAGAGAAAGAAAAAAGAACAAAAATCAATGCATCAAAAGAAGGCTCATATACAACACACATTTAACAATCACCAGCAGTGGCAAAATAGCCTAAACTCTATAGCCATCTGTCATGACACCTCTCTCAAGATCATAGCTTCTCTCAAAGAGAAAAGTCTTAAGTTGTCTCTTGAAGCATTCAACAGAACTCAGTTGTCTCATGGACAGCGGCAACCTGTTATACAACCTCGGAGCCATGTAGGAGAATGACCTCTTAAAGAAAGAAGACTGCTGGAAAGCCCTTGGTTCATCAAGACGAAAAGGGTCATTGTCATGACGCACAACTACACCATGGTGTGCCGGTGGGCGCCTGAGCAGCTCCGCAAGGTACCTAGGCTCACCAAATTTGAGAACCTTAAAAGTCACCAAACACAACTTAAATTCTATTCTTGCTCTTACTGGCAGCCAGTGCAGTTCTATGTGAAGAGATGTAGTAGGAGTTCTAGGTGGAACACCAAAAATTAGTCTTGCGGCCCTGTTAAGAACAGACTGAACTTTCTTCAAAATATAATTTGGAAGACCCACCAACAGGGCATTGCAATAATCAACACGAGAGAAGACCAATGAGTGAACCAACGTCAGAAGGCAACGTCTGGTTATAAACGGCTTCACCAAATAGAGATTTCTGATGTGCAAGTAACAACTTTTAACTATCTGGTTTACATCTATCTATCTATCTATTGCCTGACGCCGTGATCCCCGAAGGGGTGGCCACGAACGAACCGCCCCCATGCACCTCTGTCCCAAGTCAGTCGACGCCCCTCCCCCCAACCAGCACCGCCTTCGTTCATGTAGTTCCTCACTCCATCCTTCCACCTCATATTCGGTCTACCTCTCCCCCTCTGTCCCTCCACCTCGCTCTCGTACACCCTCTTAGTCATTCTCTCGCTTTCCATACGTTCCATATGGCCGAACCATCTCAAGTTGTTCCTTTTCACACTTTCCAGCACATCTACCTCCACACCACACCTCCTTCTTACTTCCTCATTAGTCTGTCTATCCCTCCATGTAACTCCGCACGCACTCCTTAAGTAATTCATTTCCACTGCTCTCACTCTTGGTCTGAGTCTCTCAACCAACGTCCATGCTTCGCTTCCGTAAGTCAGTGTCGGGATTACCACACTGTCATGCAAGGACTTCTTCACTTCCATACTGACCACCCTATTTCTTGTTACTGCTTTTAGCGTTCCTACAACCCTCTTCCCCTGTTGTACCCTCTCCCGCACCTCTTCATCCATAGTCCCATCTTTACTCAACACACTGCCCAGATACTTAAAAGAGTTGACGATCTCCATAGCCTGACCGTTCAGCTTCACCTCACACTCTGTGACTTCACCCCTTTCGAAGACCATAACCTTGCTCTTCCCCGTATTTACCTTCAAATTCCGTTTTTCGCACACTGTTCCAAACTCATTTACCAGACCCTGCAACTCCCATTCATTATCACTCATCAGAACTGTATCATCCGCAAACAGCAGTATAGGTAGCTTCCACTCAATTCCCTCCCTTTTCAGCGATACACCAACATCCACTGCTCTTGATAGTATTTCTTTCATAACTCCATCCATATATACAGTAAACAACCACGGGGACATCACACACCCCTGTTTCAAACCAACATTCAGGTCAAAGAACTCGCTCTGCTCACTCTCCACACGTACTGCCGCCTTTGCACCCTCATACATGCTCTTCACTGCTTTCAGCAACTTGCCCTCTACTCCGTATATTCTAAGTACTTTCCACAAACCTTCTCTATCCACTCTATCATAGGCCTTCTCTAAGTCCATAAAGGCAACATACACCTTTTGTTTCTTCTCCAGATACTTCTCCACAACACAATTCAGGGTAAAAATCTGATCTACACATCCTCTTCCCTTCCTAAAACCTCCCTGCTCGTCGCCTATCCATTTCTCCGTTCTCACTCTCACTCTCTCAATCACTACCCTACTGTATACCTTCCCTACTACGCTTAGAAGACATATTCCTCGGTGGTTACCACACACTCCTCTTTCCCCTTTGCCCTTATATAGGGGGACTATTATGCCAGTCTTCCAGTCATCGGGTGCACTCCCCTTCTCCCATGCTAGTTTGCACATTTTCCATACCCATTCTATCACTATCTCACCACCATACCTCAACATTTCCCCACACACTCCATCTGTTCCTGGTGCTTTCCCCAACTTCACTCTTTTCATGGCTTCCCACACTTCTGACCTCCTGATCCCCACCTCCTCCTCCTCCACTACTTCTCTTCTTCTCCCTCCCATACCATATCCAGCTATGTTTGCTGGCTCTTCATTCCTTTCATTTAGCAACTCACTGAAGTACTCCCTCCATCTTTCGACTCTCTCTTGCTTCTCGGCTAGCATTCTCCCATTCTTATCTTTCACACCCTTACTGTTTCCCTTGCTACCTTCCCTAACTTTCTTGACTTCTTTCCAGAACAGTTTCTTACTCTCCCTCCATTTTACACTCAGATTCCTTCCAAATTCCTCATCTACTCTTCTCTTACTTTCCTTCACTACTCTCTTCACCACCCTCTTACTCTCCACGTACCTCGCTCGTTTCTGCCTCTCGGAATCTTCATTCCCTCTACTACCCAACCACTCTCTATATGCTTTCTTCTTTTCTTCCACAGCTATTCTTACCTCTTCTGTCCACCATGCTGTACCTTTCACTCCCCTCCCTCTTCTCCTCACTCCACACACCTCCTCACATGCTGCACAGATCTCATCCTTAAACACCTTGCTCATCTCCTCCACTTCCTCCATAACTTCTGCTGGTTTACATGCTCTTTGAAATCTAATCGGGAGTTCACATATACACCCAGATTTCGAACAGAGTTGGCCGGTCGCAGCTGAGATCCACCCACATTGATGGAGAGGGCACCTACCATATCATCAGCTCTTCTATTTCCTCGGATGATGAGAATATCAGTTTTACCATCATTTAGTTTAAGTTTTCTCGCTCTCATCCACTTCTTGATATCAGACATCAACAATTCCATCTTACTCCGTATATCAACTATATTTGTGATTCTCACATAAATCTGGGTGTCATCTGCATAAAAGTGAAAGGTGACATTATGTGCACGAAGCAGAAGAGACAAACTGCTAATATAAATTATAAATAGGATAGGACCCAAAACTGATCCCTGCGGAACACCATACTGCAGGGGTGTCGAGTCCGAGACCACTTGATTTACCATCACACTCTGGGATCTACCTGACAAGTACGACCCAAGAAGCAAGAGAGCGGAGTCACGCACACCACAATCATAAAGATCACTCAATAACAACTCGTGATCCACTGTGTCAAAAGCCGCAGAGAGATCAAGCAAGACCAATAGTGAGGCCACACCATTGCAAATGTTCTCAACTAGATCATTATGTACTCTAATCAATGCTGTTTCAGTTGAATGATGCTGTCGGTAAGCAGACTGAAAAATTGGGATAGTTTCATTCTGCTGAAGTAGTGGTTGTAATTGGTCAAGTATTGCACGCTCTAATATCTTTGATATGAAGGACAGGTTGGAGACAGGACGATAGTTCAACATGTTCTCAACATCAAGTCCAGGTTTCTTTAGAGTAGGTCGGAGTAGTGCATGCTTTTCAGAATGTGGGAAGCTACCTTCAGAGAAGCACTTATTAATTATTTTGGAAATAAACTCAACTGTGTGATCATAAACTCTTGGTAGCTTGGAAACATTTATGGGATCCAACGGGCAAAATGTTTTATTGAGGTTTCTTATGTAGGACGAGATCATGTCCACCTCTACTGAGTGAAAGGATGAGAGGACATTATTAGGAATGTGTCGGGGTTGGAGTACAACTGAAAGTTCTTCACCAACAGAAGCATCATCCAATTCCTGTCTTATGCGAGTTATCTTGCCAGCAAAAATGCCACAAAGTTGGCAGCCAACTCGGCATCAGGTACAGAAGGTCTTAAGCTGACTCTTGTTTTTCCAAGTAAACTGTTTACAATTGAAGCCAACCTCCTCTGGTCGTTACCACACGAGTCAACTTTTCCCTGATAATACACTTTCTTTTCATCTTTGATTTTGTAGACCACAGCTCTTCTGGCTGACAGGTATTGCAACCATGTAGAGTCTGTTTTATTTTTCCGCCATTCACGTTCAGCTCTTCTATGCGCTCTTCTAAGAAATTTAACTCGAGTGCTATACCAGGGCGAATCATCTCGTACTATGATTTTCTTCTCTACTTCTGGACAGTGATGATCGAACACTAATTTAAGTGCATTTCCATGTACCTCCACCAGCTCATCTGAAGTAAGGTTGGAAGTATCAATACTTCCCAAGTACTGTACTTTTACTTCACTGCTAGCCAAATTTAGGTCTGCATTTTTATAATTTCTAAATCTGATTACTTTTTCATGTGTGAGTGGCTTAGGGAAATCAAAGCTGAAAGTAATCAAAGCATGATCAGAGGTATTAGGGTCAGCATTCTCAACATCAACATCCAGAACACCACCACAACCCACAGGAGAGAAAACCAAGTCAAGGGTGTGTCCTAAGATATGAGTTGGGTGGGACACATGGTTTACAAAATTGTTCTGATCAGTCAACTCAAGGAACTCAGGAGAGAATGGCTTCAGATGAGGGCTGTCAACCCAGTAATTAAAATCTCCACACATCAAAAGTCTTCCAGTTTTAGCAGAAAATTCCTCGAGAAACTGCCCAAACTCTTCCATAAAACCCCTATCTGTGCCACGATGGCCAGGCCTATAGACAACTGCCATTCTTAGAATTTGTTGATGGAGTTTTATTTCCACTTCCAACAGTTCATAATAAAGAGGGGCTGGGTTATGGCTTATTTGCAAGATATTCACCAGAGATGTGGAGTAGACAACTGCCACTCCACCACCCGGATGATCTCCCCTAGGCCTAGGAACATTTATTATGGAATGGGTTTTAGGCAATGCCGCCTGGATAATATTCAGATCTGACTCGAACAACCAGGTCTCAGTGAGACATAATACATCAAGGTTACGTTCATCCAAGATCTCGCAAATATGATCCATTTTGTTACGCAAGGAACGAACATTCAACAGACCCAGTTTCAACCGGCTCCCATGTGCATTTTTCAGTTTTTTGAACCTACAAAATCGGTGTTCTCAATAACTTTATTTCTCTGAGCTGTCATTAAAGGACAATTTCTACTTGAGGCGAAATGATTTGGCGGCTCCGTAACTGATGTGGAGCTCATACAATTTATACATTTGGGAGAAGTCCTGTTGGTGCAGTCTTTTGAGTTATGAGTACCAGCACAGAAGTTGCATTTTGGATCTTCATTTTTCCGATAACACCTGTCACTGGTATGACCAAAGCCCTGGCAATGGTAACATTGTGTTACCCAGAAGCGATCGTATGCACGACATCTCACAAGTCCAACATACACAGAATTGCCATCATCCACAATGGAAGAGCGTATTTCAGGTGACATTTTTACTACCGCAATCTTAGTGTGTGCATCACTCTTTTGCTTAGTGAATAGCAAATTCATAGCTAAGCCATCGTCGACCAGGGACTTTATTCTTGGGTTCTTGTTGAGGATGCTGGGAATGATCTCATTATCCTCAGCGTCATTAGCAATGCCTACCAGAGTCATTTTTGGCATCATCTTCTTTGGTTCGGAGACACTGAAGGCACTGTCCACCCCCAAATACTGATTGATGGCCCTTCCTGCATCTTCTTTGGCTTTCTTGGATGGAAGTCGTACCACCAGTACACCTGACTCAGTTCTAGTTAACTTGTTAACCGGAACCGAAGCCAAAGCAGTCTCGATTGCCTTTGTATCTGGTGGGCTTACTGGCTCGGAGGATCGGTCTTTTGGCTTTACTACCAGGACCTGATGGTCCCAGACAGTTTTTTTCTTTCCACCATCTACCACCTCAGTGGTGCGTTTGGTCGGCTCCTTTTTGGTCTCCGCTGTTTCCCTCACTACCTTTTCCTTGCTCTTCAAAACCTGCACTACATTCTTCTCAAACTCTCTTTTCTCTTTTTCTCTCTCTTCCACCTGCTCCTTCATGATTTCTTCCAATGCATCCACCTTAGCATTCCCCACCCTTGTCCACTCATCTTTCTCCTCACTTATTACTCCCTTTACTTTCTCACTTAAATGGCCCTCATACTCCTTTAGCTGCTCCTTGAGTGCCATGTTCTCTGCCTCCAGCTCATCTACTTTCCTTATCACTGCATCTAGGTTAGCAATTAATGGCCCATCTGCAGTTGCTACTGAACTGGCTCCACATATTTCTGTCAGTGACTCCACCTTCACACCTATATCTCTCCTCCAATTCTCCATAACTCCCTTCCATCTTAACAGACCCATCGTCTGTCTTTTGGGAGAAAGGGTCTGTGGGTTCAAGGATTGTGTGGGTGAGAATGAAAGTAGGAATACAAACGTGGGTGATTGTATGCGTGTATGCCCCGACAGAGGATATACTTGAAAGAAAGAAAGAGGAGTTCTGGATGAATGTGGAGGCGTGCCTGGAGAAGTTTGACAAGAATGAAAGAATATTTCTGATTGGGGATATGAATGGTAAGGTGGGTGATAGGAAAGTTGAGGGAGTGGTGGGAGGGTGGGGGGTACCATCAGAGGTGAATGGGAATGGTAGTGCACTTGTGGACGTATGTGTGGGGAGGAGGCTGTGGATAGCCAACACCTTCTTCCGACACAGAATGATCCACAGGTACACGTGGAAACGGATGTTGACGATGAAGGATAAGACAGTGGTGGAACGAAAGTCATTGATTGATTATGTATGTGTGGATGAACGAATGAAGAAATCTGTGATGGATGCTAGGGTGTATAGGGGTATTGGAGGGGGTCTGTCTGATCATTATGTAGTGGTAGCTAAGGTTAGGATACAAAAGAAGTGGGTGAGGAGAGCGGGAGGGAGGCGAGAGGAGGGTGGAATGGTGAGGAGGGTGGAGAGGTTGCAGGAGGAGGAAGTCAGGGAGGAGTACAGGAGAGCAGTGGAAAGACGACTAGGTGGGTTCGACCTGGAAGTTATGGAGGAAGTGGAGGAGATGAGCAAGGTGTTTAAGGATGAGATCTGTGCAGCATGTGAGGAGGTGTGTGGAGTGAGGAGAAGAGGGAGGGGAGTGAAAGGTACAGCATGGTGGACAGAAGAGGTAAGAATAGCTGTGGAAGAAAAGAAGAAAGCATATAGAGAGTGGTTGGGTAGTAGAGGGAATGAAGATTCCGAGAGACAGAAACGAGCGAGGTACGTGGAGAGTAAGAGGGTGGTGAAGAGAGTAGTGAAGGAAAGTAAGAGAAGAGTAGATGAGGAATTTGGAAGGAATCTGAGTGTAAAATGGAGGGAGAGTAAGAAACTGTTCTGGAAAGAAGTCAAGAAAGTTAGGGAAGGTAGCAAGGGAAACAGTAAGGGTGTGAAAGATAAGAATGGGAGAATGCTAGCCGAGAAGCAAGAGAGAGTCGAAAGATGGAGGGAGTACTTCAGTGAGTTGCTAAATGAAAGGAATGAAGAGCCAGCAAACATAGCTGGATATGGTATGGGAGGGAGAAGAAGAGAAGTAGTGGAGGAGGAGGTGGGGATCAGGAGGTCAGAAGTGTGGGAAGCCATGAAAAGAGTGAAGTTGGGGAAAGCACCAGGAACAGATGGAGTGTGTGGGGAAATGTTGAGGTATGGTGGTGAGATAGTGATAGAATGGGTATGGAAAATGTGCAAACTAGCATGGGAGAAGGGGAGTGCACCCGATGACTGGAAGACTGGCATAATAGTCCCCCTATATAAGGGCAAAGGGGAAAGAGGAGTGTGTGGTAACCACCGAGGAATATGTCTTCTAAGCGTAGTAGGGAAGGTATACAGTAGGGTAGTGATTGAGAGAGTGAGAGTGAGAACGGAGAAATGGATAGGCGACGAGCAGGGAGGTTTTAGGAAGGGAAGAGGATGTGTAGATCAGATTTTTACCCTGAATTGTGTTGTGGAGAAGTATCTGGAGAAGAAACAAAAGGTGTATGTTGCCTTTATGGACTTGGAGAAGGCCTATGACAGAGTGGATAGAGAAGGTTTGTGGAAAGTACTTAGAATATACGGAGTAGAGGGCAAGTTGCTGAAAGCAGTGAAGAGCATGTATGAGGGTGCAAAGGCGGCAGTACGTGTGGAGAGTGAGCAGAGCGAGTTCTTTGACCTGAATGTTGGTTTGAAACAGGGGTGTGTGATGTCCCCGTGGTTGTTTACTGTATATATGGATGGAGTTATGAAAGAAATACTATCAAGAGCAGTGGATGTTGGTGTATCGCTGAAAAGGGAGGGAATTGAGTGGAAGCTACCTATACTGCTGTTTGCGGATGATACAGTTCTGATGAGTGATAATGAATGGGAGTTGCAGGGTCTGGTAAATGAGTTTGGAACAGTGTGCGAAAAACGGAATTTGAAGGTAAATACGGGGAAGAGCAAGGTTATGGTCTTCGAAAGGGGTGAAGTCACAGAGTGTGAGGTGAAGCTGAACGGTCAGGCTATGGAGATCGTCAACTCTTTTAAGTATCTGGGCAGTGTGTTGAGTAAAGATGGGACTATGGATGAAGAGGTGCGGGAGAGGGTACAACAGGGGAAGAGGGTTGTAGGAACGCTAAAAGCAGTAACAAGAAATAGGGTGGTCAGTATGGAAGTGAAGAAGTCCTTGCATGAGTGTGGTAATCCCGACACTGACTTACGGAAGCGAAGCATGGACGTTGGTTGAGAGACTCAGACCAAGAGTGAGAGCAGTGGAAATGAATTACTTAAGGAGTGCGTGCGGAGTTACATGGAGGGATAGACAGACTAATGAGGAAGTAAGAAGGAGGTGTGGTGTGGAGGTAGATGTGCTGGAAAGTGTGAAAAGGAACAACTTGAGATGGTTCGGCCATATGGAACGTATGGAAAGCGAGAGAATGACTAAGAGGGTGTACGAGAGCGAGGTGGAGGGACAGAGGGGGAGAGGTAGACCGAATATGAGGTGGAAGGATGGAGTGAGGAACTACATGAACGAAGGCGGTGCTGGTTGGGGGGAGGGGCGTCGACTGACTGGGGACAGAGGTGCATGGGGGCGGTTCGTTCGTGGCCACCCCTTCGGGGATCACGGCGTCAGGCAATAGATAGATAGATAGATCATCTGTCTTTTCACTACAGTCAATTGATCCTCCACTTCACCACCCTCTGCCAGAAATCCCTCAAACTCGTAGCTCTCTTCATCTCCCAATAAACTCTGCCTCCGTTTGCCTTGGCCGGCCATTGTTTATATTTATGTAGCCTACAATTAAAAATATACAAAACACTTAATAAAATTTAGAGTAAAATTAAACTACTACCTGGGATAAACCCAGGTAGCGCCGCCCCCGTTTGTGTCACCCTATCTTGAAAAAAGAATAAATGGAAAAAATAAATAGAAATGGGTGTTTGCGAGGTCACCACGAGCAGGTGGGGTACGACTTGATTACCTTCCAAAGAAGGTAACCCAACCGAGGTGTCGCAAGTACTAGGCAAAGATGAAATGTGAAAACTTTAACCGTGTTTTGGGCCTTCAGCAGTAGCAGATACGTCACTCGGAAAACTAAACCTCATTGGTTACGATACTGCCACTGCGCAAAGCTAATGTCTGGGATATTCTTATGTTGTTTCACAGCTTGTAGCTGCCCTTATTCTTAACCAACGCATCTTAGTATATTTTATTCTCGATAGTTGATTGTTTCATTATAATATATAAGATGTAAGTCTAGTGAGAGTGGGAGGAGACGAGCGGGAGAGAGAGACCGGCTGGGGGACGTTGCTTCGCGCGGAGAGTCCAGCTTGGGACGAGCCTGATGTTGCCATATGCATTTGATTGCAACGTTAGGCTTAGTTTCGACTCACGCACGGGGTAGACGATTTTGACCCGGCAACTGTGTTGAGTGTTGCCAAGCCTGGGATGTATTCTGCATGCCTAGGGCGGGATCCAGACAGATTCAAGACTCAGAGCTCACCTCACTGTCGTACCCTTCGGACCCCCTTGATATCTATCCCTCTCAACCCCACTTAGAAACTTTCTCTCTTACTTTGTATACCTTCCTGCCACTACTTCACCAATCTATTTAATTATCCCATCCCCTTGATAGACCTTATATCTATTATTGTATTAACGACGAGCTCTCAGATAACTAGATAGGATTTTGGGCCTTATGCAGAGATGTAATTGTTAATGAGACCTAGGAAGCTTTTTTGTTGTCTCATATTTGGTGGTTTCATGCTTGCTAGTGTGTTCTTGTGTCAGGTTAGCAGGGGCTAGACCGGAGGGGAGGCTTTTTGCGATCCTTTAAGTTGTTGTTGTTGTTGTTGTTGTTCCCCAAGCTGCCTGGCCGAACAGCCCCAAGGCCCCGAGCAAGGCCAAGGCCATAACTGAGCGCCCCCACAGAACCCTCTCTGCCTACCACAATAAAGCCTGGGTGACCGAAGCCACTCCATGGCGGGGAGCTGAGGAGGGTGCGGAAACGCCCGGGAAACCAAAGTCCCACCCAGGGCCCTGTGCCCCTCAGCAATTATGAAGAGAAAGTTGAGGGGCAAAGGAAAAATGTGACGCTTTGGCTTCCAATCTTGGTAGATTGGGAGGTCAATCCACGGAAAAGACGCCGTCACTTGAGATCTAGGAAATACATAAGTAAAAGGAACAGTCGGAGTAAGCTATGGGTATGGCAGAGATCGCTCAGTTCTCACTCTGATAGACCAGCCCATCACCACATGACTAGAACCCAATCCTCTCAGCATCAGCTAGGAAAGGCCCTAGAAAGCCGCCTTTGGCGGGGGGATAGCTCCCCTATTTCAACCCCTTTCGGGGTTGGGCACCCACCCAAGTAAAGTCTGCTGGTGCGAGTCCTGTGGACCCGCACGACTTTACTAGGATACCCGTGGGAGTATGGGGGCATTTTCTTGTCTGTGTCCCTGTGTGTCTAGTGTTGTGTTGTGTGAGGGCCCTTGCCTAGTCCACTCAGCACTGCGCTAGCACGTCTTGCTTTTGTTTTAGGGTCGCCAGGAGAGAGTCAGATACTTGCGATCTGAGTCTCTCAAGAGAGCACCCTTTCAATTAGAGTAATTTGGCGCACAGACTTGGGAACGTCCCTAGGCTAGAGCAAGTGGCTCAGCCCGGGTATCCGAAGCCTATATCCTTCTGGCTAGACCTCTGCCACCTGGCAGATTAACAGCTAGGGGTTTATTATTTCTCTATGCCTGAAGGGAAAGGTGTATGCCTCATGTGTTTAGAAGTGCAATGACGTATGCCTCAGAAACATGGGCCGTTAAAGTAGAGGATGTCAACAGAATGGAGCGTAATGAGATGAGAATGGTGAGATGGATGTGTGGGGCCAGGCTACAGGATAGAATAACAAATGTTGAGCTGAGGAGACGTTTAGGTATAAAGAGTATTAGCGAGGTGATGCGTACAAGTAGACTGGGATGGTATGGACATGTGGAAAGAATGGATGAACAAAATTGGGTGAAAAAATGCAGGTCTGTGATTGTGGAGGGAGCTGCACCAAGGGGTGGACCGAGGAAGACCTGGGATCGGACTATACACGCCGATCTCAAATCCAAGAACTTGACAAGTGAAGCAGCCCTTAACAGGGTTGCCTGGAATGCCGCCATTAGGACAAGAGACTGAAACTGCACTTATGTGTGGAACACTCAGTCTTAAAATGTTATGTATGTATGTATGTATGTATGTATGTTATTGTGCCACAGTTTACCATTTTTGTGAGCATTGTGAGTCAGGGTGGGGCTTAAAGACTCTGTCCGAGCAGGCTTGCCTGACTAAGAGTGAGAAGCACACCTGTATGGTGTTATGTTGCAAGTTGCTGCCTTTATTTAATTATACCTATGCCATTATACACTGTATGGCCTATCACTAGTATTTATTCCTGCTTATGAGTTAAGAGTTCTCTAAATCCGTAACGTACTTTCTTTGCTAAGCATCAGATCCTACAGTAGCCAAATGCAGTTTAGAAACCCGCATCTTGTCTACCTGTACGATGTTTTGAGGACTGTTTGCTTTCACCTTCTTTCACGCAGGGGTGATTAGTTGTATTAATTAACGTAACGTTAAATGTACTTTCTTCTAGTTTGTTATTAAATTGTTTCTGCAATTTAATTCCGTTAATCTATCTTTTCCTTGAAGCTTTAAGTCAACTTAATTGTGCGATCTTTTATATAGCCTGCTTGACTATCAGCAGTCTATAGTGCGTGCACCCTGTAACCGAGTCATAGGATACCTCGTTGTCCAGGCAGGACTCTTGACGGTTTAGGGTGGTTTGTTGCCTGGGTTTATAGATAAGGGTTGGATCTAGCGTTTTCCGTTGTTGCCGCATACCTAGTCCAATAGAAAGAGCCCAGTGTTTATATATCCCAGGACGTAACACTAAAAGGTAGCAGAGTTTGTGGTAAACAGAGCATAACTTGTCACACCAGCAGTCCACGGATTACCTAACACATTGTGAGGGATACTTTTATATTATTATCAGTACAGTATCATTATTACCGTACTGTACAGTATTATTATTATGACTATATTATTAATGGTACTATTATAATTTATATATATTTAACACTTTTATTACCAATGACATGAAACTATTATACAGTACCGTACACTGATAGTTGTTATAGATCACTCAATCTTTAACACTTACGCTGCGGGCATATTTCCGCCATATTAGGGCTCATTCAGGCACTCCTGATTGATTAGGGAAGTGTATGAAATTAAATGTATTCAGCTGAAAACTAGGAGAAAATAGCTTCAAAATAACACCGAAACGAGCTTCGTAGCTCGCGGGGTTCACCCACAGTACTACCATAGACATTCGCTAAAATGAGCAATTATCGCTAATGTCGCGCTACAATTGCCTTTGGCAACACTGTATATCTCGCAAGACTCAGAGCCCTCAGTGCCACGGCCGCCTGGCTGGGAGAAGGATGTGTGGCCTGTCGGGCTCCCGCTCCCTCGCACTCAAATTCTACAGGCTTTAAGAGGCTTGAAAAGCCTGTAAATTGCCATGGCGTTCGGGAACATCTCCCGCAGGGAAAGGGTTAAAGTGTACAGTATGTATGCATATTTTATTATTTTGTGTATCAATCTATTGCCAGATATCTTGATCCCCAAAGGGGTGGCCACGAATGAATAACCTTCATATTCTGAGAAATGTTATTTTCTATTTTATTTTATTTTTTTGGGGGGAAGGAAGTTGCTAGCCTAGTATTTTTACTATAATATTTGTGTTTCTTGTTCATGCACTAGCCATGTTGCCTGCCTGAGCAAGGTGGCTCACAGCAGCACAAAATACAAACAGACAAGAGAAATGAGCAAAAAAAAAAAAAAAAAAATTATAAATAAATAAATAAATAAAAAAAAGAAAGAAAGAGAAATTTCCCACCTTGACACTCTCGCTCACATGCTCACTTTATTGTTGTATTATTTGCTTTCTATTTAAAGTGAGGACATTCAAGAGAGAGAGAGAGAGAGAGAGAGAGAGAGAGAGAGAGAGAGAGAGAGAGAGAGAGAGAGAGAGAGAGAGAGAGATTTACATAGATTTACATAGATACACTGGCCACACAGATCTTACGATCCCTGCGAGGTGACCAGGACTTAATCCTAATAGAGATAGCAACCCTAAGAGAAAGTGGAAGGAAAGGATAGCAAAGATGAAGGCTCTCTCCCCACCCTCCGGCAATATGCCGTACATGAAAATAGTTAGAAGTGAATAACCTTGCAGGACTTGGAAATCGCCTGAAGGAATTTATAGTATAGTTAGAAATGGAAAGGAAAAGGCATGCACACCTTCACTTTTTTTTTTTTTTTTTTTTTTTCCCCCTCTTTCTCTCTTCAACTGAAAACGTTTTCATTTCCGCCAGGTTCTCTTATCAGTGATCAGCTTCTACTGCAGACCAACTTTTCTGTGATATGTGTCTAACCTTTTTTTAAGTGTATATCGAGTCACTGTCAATAACTTCATTAGGGAGCTTATTCCACTCATTAATAATACTGTGGGTGAAGAAATTTTTAGTTATGTCTAGGTTCGCTTTCCTGCCTGTTAGTTTTAATTTGTTTCCTCTTGTGGAACCTTCTTTGGCTATCTTAAATAGATTATTAGAATTTACGTTACTAAAGCCTTTTAGTATCTTAAAACACTCTATCAGCTGTCCCCTTATTCTCCGTTTCCTAAGCGAAAACAGGTCGAGTTCTCTTAATCTCTCATTGTATGGCTTATTTCTAAGGGAAGGGATTAACTTTGTTGCTCTACGCTGAACGGATTCTAGTTTCTCTATGTCTTTTATTAAGTAGGGAGACCAAAACTGCACAGCATACTCCAGATGTGGCCTCACAATACTTTTATATATATATAGAGAGAGAGAGAGAGAGAGAGAGAGAGAGAGAGAGAGAGAGAGAGAGAGAGAGATAATGGGGTAAGAGGGGATATATCAAGGACAAAGACACACACAGCAAGAGGAACAGGGTGTTGAGGTTATTGTTTAAGAAGTAACAAGGTCAAGGTTATCATCTCAGCAGTAAGGGGGAAATGGAGAATGATTGTAAACTATATACAGTAGGGATTTTTATGTATACAGGTGTCACTCGATATACGGTTGGGTTACGCTCCTGAAAATCCTATCTTAACACCTTATTAGCGGGCTAGCGGTCTATTTATATGTACCGCCCAGCGGGGTGTTTTTAGCCAAAATAGGGCTGTTTACGTTATCATTTTCATGCCTAAATAAGACCCAGAGCGTAAAACAAGTATCTATCCCTGAAAGGGCATAAACAGAGCTTTCCAATGACACCATAACGATCCTTTTATGACGGCTAGTTTTCTTGCAACAACCGCGCAACACGAATGCAAAAAGCATGTAATTCGGTACTTTCCCCATACAATTCAGTATGTAGCGAGTGAGAGAGGGAGGGAGGAGGTGGGATTCGTGTCAGTAGGTTCGCCGCGGTGGTCTGGAGCAGTCATACGCTCGCTACTCTCCTGCCACCACTTGTCTCTCTCTCTCAGCAACATTACGTGCTGAAATTACCATAAGACCTATGTCGCGCGCCGCCAGATAGTCCAAATTTATTATACTCGACTTATGTTGCGCGCCGCTAGTTAAGGGTTAAATAGAAAAATTGCATAGCAAACCCTAAAATTAATGGGGTGAATGGGGATGTGTTCTGGGGCCAGCTAAAACTCCAACACAAACACCTAAAGGGCGTTAATTGAGCTTTCCAATGACACCTGAACCATCCTTCTACGACCACGGGTTGTCTTGCAACGATCGTGCAAGACGAAGGAAAAATCCCTAAAATATGGTAATTTCCTAACATATTTCCCTGTCTAGGGAAGCAGTGGATGTGGATGAGTGTGGAGGTGGGACCAGTCGCGGTACGTGGAGAGTAAGAGGGTGGTGAAGAGAGTAGTGAAGGAAAGTAAGAGAAGAGTAGATGAGGAATTTGGAAGGAATCTAGTGTAAAATGGAGGGAGAGTAAGAAACTGTTCTGGAAAGAAGTCAAGAAAGTTAGGGAAGGTAGCAAGGGAAACAGTAAGGATGTGAAAGATAAGAATGGGAGAATGCTAGCCGAGAAGCAAGAGAGAGTCGAAAGATGGAGGGAGTACTTCAATGAGTTGCTAAATGTAAGGAATGAAGAGCCAGCAAACATAGCTGGATATGGTATGGGAGGGAGAAGAAGAGAAGTAGTGGAGGAGGAGGTGGGGATCAGGAGGTCAGAAGTGTGGGAAGCCATGAAAAGAGTGAAGTTGGGGAAAGCACCAGGAACAGATGGAGTGTGTGGGAAAATATTGAGGTATGGTGGTGAGATAGTGATCGAATGGGTATGGAAAATGTGCAAACTAGCATGGGAGAAGGGGAGTGCACCCGATGACTGGAAGACTGGCATAATAGTCCCCCTATATAAGGGCGAAGGGGAAAGAGGAGTGTGTGGTAACCACCGAGGAATATGTCTAACTCACCTGGTGAGTTATCTGCTCAACAGGTGGCGTTGTGTGTGTGTAAGTGTGAGAGTCCGAGTGTAGGGGGTGAGACAGTGAAGCACGGGAACGAGGTGGCTTCAGAGATGGGGTCGTTTCGGGCCATGAGTGAGGACCGTGCCTCATGTAAAGGCAAGATGGCAGGTGCTCGTTGTACTCTACGTGCTTCACATGTCTCACTCCCTAGAGTGGAACAAGACCTCACAGGCTTCACTGTTCATTGTAAAGCGGTGAATGTTAAGGCTCTCAGTCTATGCCCGAGAGGAAGTAAGTTGGAATATATAAAAAAAAAAAAAAAAAAAAGCGTAGTAGGGAAGGTATACAGTAGGGTAGTGATTGAGAGAGTGAGAGTGAGAACGGAGAAATGGATAGGCGACGAGCAGGGAGGTTTTAGGAAGGGAGCAGGATGTGTAGATCAGATTTTCACCCTGAATTGTGTTGTGGAGAAATATCTGGAGAAGAAACAAAAGGTGTATGTTGCCTTTATGGACTTGGAGAAGGCCTATGACAGAGTGGATAGAGAAGGTTTGTGGAAAGTACTTAGAATATACGGAATAGATGGCAAGTTGCTGAAAGTAGTGAAGAGCATGTATGAGGGTGCAAAGGCGGCAGTACATGTGGAGAGTGAGCAGAGCGAGTTCTTTGACCTGAATGTTGGTTTGAAACAGGGGTGTGATGTCCCCGTGGTTGTTTACTGTATATATGGATGGAGTCATGAAAGAAATACTATCAAGAGCAGTGGATGTTGGTGTATCGCTGAAAAGGGAGGGAATTGAGTGGAAGCTACCTCTACTGCTGTTTGCGGATGATACAGTTCTGATGAGTGATAATGAATGGGAGTTGCAGGGTCTGGTAAATGAGTTTGGAACAGTGTGCGAAAAATGGAATTTGAAGGTAAATGCGGGGAAGAGCAAGGTTATGGTCTTCGAAAGGGGTGAAATCACAGAGTGTGAGGTGAAGCTGAACGGTCAGGCTATGGAGATCGTCAACTCTTTTAAGTATCTGGGCAGTGTGTTGAGTAAAGATGGGACTATGGATGAAGAAGTGTGGGAGAGGGTACAACAGGGGAAGAGGGTTGTAGGAACGCTGAAAGCAGTAACAAGAAATAGGGTGGTCAGTATGGAAGTGAAGAAGTCCTTGCATGACAGTGTGGTAATCCCGACACTGACTTACGGAAGTGAAGCATGGACGTTGGTTGAGAGACTCAGACCAAGAGTGAGAGCAGTGGAAATGAATTACTTAAGAAGTGCGTGCGGAGTTACATGGAGGGATAGACAGACTAATGAGGAAGTAAGGAGGAGGTGTGGTGTGGAGGTAAATGTGCTGGAAAGTGTGAAAAGGCACAACTTGAGATAGTTCGGCCATATGGAACGTATGGAAAGCGAGAGAATGACTAAGAGGGTGTACGAGAGCGAGGTGGAGGGACAGAGAGGGAGAGGTCGACCGAAAGAGAGGTAGAAGGATGGAGTGAGGAAGTATATGAACGAAGGCGGTGCTGGTTGGGGGGAGGGGCGTCGACTGACTAGGGACAGAGGTGCATGGGGGCGGTTCGTTCGTGGCCACCCCTTCGGGGATCACAGCGTCGGGCAATAGATAGATAGATAGAAACACCTAAAAACCTATAATAATCATGTACAGTAGATTGGGGCATCGGATAGTGAGGGAGACCTATACTAGCTTTAATATTCTCAAGTAAGCAATATTAACATGATACCCTAATTATAAGAATGTGATATATCTGTATCAATGTATTCTTTTATCCCTGTACTGTATGCAAAAATACACAACACAAATTTCATGTAATCTACACGACCAATGAAGTATTTACAGTATTCATTAATATTATTATTTATAAATATATATAGTCATGGCAGAGATCATGAAGGATCAAGGCATTGGATACATATAACTACAACTTTAACCCTCTTAAAGTTGTGGGGGTATGGTTCATTTTTTGGTTGAGTTTTTCATTTTTATATAATTATACATTACAGTATACTGTACTGTATATTTTTTTAAAGTTTCCTCCCTAGGCCTTCATCAAACTTAAAAAAAACAACCCCAGCATCCCCCTTCAAGATATATTTGTACATTTTTCGGTAGAAAAATATCTTAACCTTCGCTGGTTCCTCCTAAATTACAGGCTCGCTATCGCTGGATAGGACAAAAAATTACACAAAAAGTCTCAATAGTGACAAAGAAAAGGGGCGAAAGGTCTTAAAATTGCCAAACTAATGGGGCTAAGCATGAGGGAGAAGGGGGGCCAGAAAAGCGAACCATCTCCCCTTAAGCGAGGATTGACTGTACTGGAAATAGATGAATAGATCAAATGAGGGGGAAGGGGGGCCTAAAAATAGACGAAGGACAAACAGGGAGGGGGAAGATGTGACAACCAGGAGCTGAGCAAAAATTGAGAGAGAGATAAAGATGAGTAAATTAACCCTCCCGCCCCGGCTACGCATTACATAAATATTCCCCGAAATCCGGGTGTTTTGGCCGAAAAACGTCTAGGCTAGGCTACCGTATCATTGTTATGCTGACTGCTTCCCGCATTTCCGCGCATCCCCAAGCGTAGCTGTGTTATTTACCTGTAGAATGGCGTTAAGTAGAGCTCTCTAAGTCAAGTGCTTGATTTGTGATGATGATTTCATTGGAGATAACTTTATGGCCAAAACAGCCACTTTACACTACTTTTCAATACTTAACAACAACATACAGGCACACACGAACAAGCGACGCTCTCCTTCTTGTGGCCGGAGATGCGGGGCGTCGGTCCAGCCGGCTGTTGTTTACATGCGTCGGACCGACGCCTCGCACACGAAGCTCACAGGCTTTCAAGCAATGGTACAATGTTGTACCACCCGGGTTCCTGGGGGCAAAACATAATGGTACACACGTGTACCATCCGAGTTTGAAGGGTTAAACAATGACATGAAAAACTAAAGAAACAGTGAAATAGAAATGTAAATAGGCTACAATCAAAGAGAATAAATCAAGTGCCTACTGTATACTGAAGTATTTTTTATTTTATTTTTTTCCCGTGTTTATTCTTTGTGCGTATTTTTAAACACTACTTTTATTTTACTTTATTTTCTATTTTCTTTTCCACTCACTGTCTTGTAATATAGCCTGATCTTCTGTAGCCTTGCATCATACTAGGTGAGTTAACCCTTGTCTAGCGGGGTGTTTTGGGCTCATTTGGCCATATTCAGGCCCTCCTGAATGATCAATCAAGTATCTGCATGAAAAGAAATGTATTCAGCAAAAAAATAGGCGCTAAAAGCTTCAAAATGAGACCAGAACGAGCTACGTAGCACTCGTGGTTCTCTTGCAGTGGTGCCACGAGCATGGGAGTTTAGCGTATAGCGGAATATTTTTCCCAGCTATGCTCACTACTGGCTACACTGCCGGCCTCTTGAGAACACAGGGAACATGAGTTAATGGGCGGCGGTAAGCCCTGGGAGTCGGCTGTCTGGCCCACTGCGCTCCCGTCCATTTGCACTTGATTTTAACCCTTTAAAAGCCTTAATAATGCTCCTAACTTGCTGCAAATTGGTGCCCGACTTAAGTCGAGCGCCGCCAATAAGGGGTTAAATAACTTATCTTACTCTTTCTATCTCTAACGCTACTCATAGGATGTTTACATTTTCACCTTTATCGGGCAGAGGCTCGTCCCTTAGGAAGAAATGATAGATAGACTCAGTATTAGGGAATAGGTAGGAAATTATGATAATAAGACAAGATGATATTAACTCGGTCCCAGTCGAGGAATAATCCTGATGACAGACAAAACGCAGTGAGAGATGCAGTACAAATGAACCGTGAAACAGACAATGTAGTTAATGGAGATGTACAAGCAAACCCTGTTAGAGAAAATGCAGAAAATAACAATCAACAACTGCAGCCCGCAGAAGAAAACGCAGGAATCAATAATTCGCAAGACAACAGAGGTGTGGAACAAAATAATGCAAATAGTGTAGGCCTAAACGAAGATAATGAGAGAGAAATAATCGAAAATCGTGAACAGAACGAACGACCTCGTAACGTAAACATGAATGGTGGAGAATGGATGGGACATTCTGGTGACGGACTCACAACATTAGTGAATGAAATCTATACAGAAGTGATACAATGGCAACATAATAAGTTCGAACTACCGATTTGTGAAGCTGCAAAAGACATGCTGGGGGAACTCAGACGTATGATCCTAAAGTATGTTCAGGATGCCCCTTTGGCGCACGTGGCAATCAAGATAGCTTCTTTCATTCCTCAGTTGTTCCTTCAAAGAAAAAGACCAAAGGGAAAACTGAATGAGAACATTAAAGCGCTGAGACAGAGAATGGAGTGGTGGAAAAATGGAGAGTTAGACAAAATTCTTAGCCAAGTACGAGCAATCCAGCAAAGACTGAAAACAAAACAACGAAGAAAGAGGAAGCCAGATGATATGGCACGATCAGTGGGATATAGCATGAGGATTGGTAAAGTGGCACAGGCAGTCAGAATGGTCACTGGGGAAGCCTCAAGTGGGGTGCACGAAGTGAATCGACGCATCTTGGACCAGCTGAAGGAGAAACACCCAGAAGCAAAACCAGCAAGTGATGAGGCCAAACTGGACGGGGAATATGTTCCTCCAGACCCGGTGATATATGAGAATATAACTGGAGACCTCATATGGAGAAAGGCGCTGAAAACACAGGGAGGAGCAGGTCCATCAGGAGTAGATGCTAAGACTTGGAGGATCTTCCTAAGTCAAAACAAGTTTGGTTCAGCCGCGGGTGACCTTTGTGAAGCAATAGCAATGCTGGCAAAGAAACTTGCATCATCACCATGCGTGAACATAGAAGCTCTGACAGCATGTCGCCTGATACCTTTAAATAAGAATCCAGGAGTTAGACCAGTAGGCATTGGGGAAGTTCTTAGAAGGATTCTAGGAAAAGCAATCATGTCCGTATTTGGAAAAGATGTACAAAGAGCAGTGGGCAACTTACAAGTATGTGCAGGACAGCAAGCTGGAGGAGAAGCAGCAATACATGCAATGGGGAAGGTGTATCATGAGGAAGATTGTGAAGCAGTAGTGCTAGTGGATGCAACAAATGCCTTTAACACCATTAATAGGGAGGCAGCTATTCACAACATCAAGATCAAATGCCAGAGCATCGCAAAGTACTGTACATAGAAAATACTTATAAGGAGCCAGCTAACCTGTATATAGTTGGAAGCACAAAGAAGGAAGAAATGAAAATTCTCAAATCAAATGAAGGAACAACGCAAGGAGATCCAGTGGCAATGGCAATGTACGCACTGGCACTATCAATTTTGCAGCAGAAAATAAAACATGAGGTAACCCGAGTGAAACAAGTGGCGTATGCAGATGACCTCACAGGTGCAGGAAAAATAGGGGATCTCAAAGAATGGTGGCGGAGAGTACAATCGGTAGGCGAAGTCATTGGGTACCATCCGAATGCTAGTAAATCTGTACTAATAGTGAAAGAAAACAAGTATGAAGAAGCGGTGCGGACTTTTGATGGGACAGGAGTGAAGATTACAAAGGAGGGTCAACGCCATTTGGGAGCAGTAATAGGCACAGAAGAATGCAAGAGAGACTATGTGCGAAAAAAGGTAGCGGAGTGGGTAAAGGAAGTGAAAACCCTGGCAGATATTGCGAAATCTGAACCACATGCTGCATATACTGCCTTCACATATGGTGTTAAGCACAGATGGACCTTTCTTATGAGAACAGTGCCTGGCATTAGACCGATGCTCCAACCGCTGGAAGAAGCAATCAGAGGAACATTCATACCGACCTTAACAGAGATGGAAGGTGTCACGCAAGAGCTAAGAGATCTATTAGCTCTTCCGCCAAGGTTTGGAGGTATGGGGATCATAAACCCAGTGGAGGCGGCACCACATGAATACCAAAATTCCCTTAAACTTACTACGTCTCTGACAGAAAAAATACGGGAGCAAAATGAAAATGATGAGGTGGACGAAGAGGAACAACGAAATGCAAGACAGGAAATTACAAAGAGCAGAGAAGAGAGACAGAAACATAGCCTAGAACAAATTAAGACCAGATGTAGGGAAGAACTGAAAATGAGAGTTGAGATGGCACAAGACACGGGGGCTTCAAATTGGCTCACATCATTACCAATAAAGGAGAAAGGCTTCAGCTTAAATAAACAAGAATTCAATGATGCCGTAGCCTTGAGGTATGGGTGGCCAGTTTCGAACCTGCCGCTGAAATGTGCATGCGGTGAAATAAACAACCCAGACCACTGTATGACCTGTAAGAAAGGAGGATTCATCTGTATCCGGCATAATGAAGTACGAGACATCACTGCACAAATGCTGGACGAGGTGTGCCATGATGTCAGAATCGAACCGGAACTTCTGCCTATGGACGGACAGCGCTTGGCCCACAATACTGCAAATACTTCAAATGAAGCAAGAGTGGACGTAAGTGCTCGAGGTTTTTGGACGAGGGGACAACGGGCTTTTTTCGACATCAGAATCTTCAACCCAAGAGCACAAACATATCGTGAGCGAGGACACAAGGCGGCATACTTGAGAAACGAAAGTGAGAAAAAACGCGCTTATGAAGAAAGAATTTTGAACAGGGATCAAGGAAGCTTTACTCCTCTGGTCTTCTCATCGTCGGGAGGTATGGGACCTTCTGCAAGTGTCTTCTATGCCAGATTAGCTGAACAAATAGCGGAGAAAAGGCGCCAGCATAGAAGCCAAGTCATAACTTGGATGAGATGCCGGCTCTCTTTCTCTCTTCTCAGGTCTGCACTCCTATGTCTCAGGGGTACAAGGTCCTCCCCGCTACAGAGGACAAGAGTGAGAGACTTGGACTTTGAAATGGTCGTGGCGGAGGGACGAATTGGGGAACAACTAGGTTGATTGTAGGGAGGTACTGGTACAATAAGATAAACTACAATGTAACTAGAATAAGATAGATTGTACACCACTTTGTAACTGTCACCTTAATAAAAAAAAAAAAAAAAAAAAAAAAAAAAAAAAAAAAAAAAAAAAAAGGAAACATGCTTACATTACTGAAATGTTTGTGGACATGCAGTAATGCAAGTAATGGTCACTCTTCTGTAAATCTAAAATGGCTTACTTAAGAATGGGAAAGGGGTGGGACCTTCTATTTTTTGTTTTTGTATTTTGTTTTCTTTTTAAACTGTATACTGAAGTACCGGTACAGTTCATTAGTACGTGTTTAAGTCTATTCTGATTTTCTAAATAATTGCATTGATAAAAGTGAACCTTAAAAAGATAATGGTTCTATTATAATATCCAAAATGCTTCCAAGTGTCACTTTAAAATTTCAAAGTACGGTACGGTATACAATATACTTGATCAGTGTAAAACTGAGGGAATTTTGCTTTAAGACTGGAAAGAATATGAGAAGGAATACAGAAACTTAAGATAAAAATGCATTGTTTTGACCATTATATCACTTCCAAAGACCTAAGATGAGCGGTACAACCTAATTTTAACTTTGTATAGCTACTGTAATTAATAATAATACAATACTTACTAAAAAAATATATAAAAGTTTTAAGACTGCTCTTGAAATAGCCTCTCACTTAACACCCCTGGGCACGGATTTATTAACCAACCAACAAGTATAAGTTTTTTTTTTTTTTTTTTTTTCTATGTGATTGAGGGAGGCAAAAGGCATTACTGCCTATAGCGAGTGCCTCCCCCATAGTTGAAAGAGTGACAGGGCCAAAATCAAGGGACGTTCGAGCCAAAATGCCTGGACACACGGAGCTTGAAGTAATTTAAGTCATAGGAAGAGGGAAAGACTGATTCTGGGAGAGAGTTCCAGAGCTCAGCTGTTGAGTAGAAGAAAGTTTGAGAGTAACATTTCACTCTTGGGTTGGAGAGTTGCACAGAGTAGGGGTGGGATTGATTGGGAGTGATCACAAGTAGAAGGAGATACGAATTGGGTGTCAAACCGGTATAATTATATTATAAAATAGGAATGAATAGGAGTAAGATAATATAAAAATGTACATAAAGTTGCATTGTTTTGGCCATTTTAATCACTTCCAAGGACATAAGAACTGTGAAGCCTACATATATCTGTACAGTATATTTAGTAATGATAACTAAAAATAAAATAAATTTTCTTTGGTTTGACACCCTCTGTAATGCCCTCGAAAATGTCCCGCACCCACAATAATACTAACCCGAGTTGATGTCAGGTATAGCGTAAAATAGTCGTAGATGGTAAGTCCAATAAACTCATCACGTGATAACACCACGAGACTATCACCTGGTTCTTAAAAATCGGACTAAGGTTGCTATACTTTTAGTACGTCCGTGGTAGTACAGTGGGTTAGCGCGCGGGCCTGGTGGTGATGGTTGGGTCACTAACCAGGGTTCGAACCCCACCCAAGGCATCTCAAAACCTGTGGGTTTTTAGGGGGGTTAAATTCCCTTCAGAGGTTCGTACCCCGCGCCAGGTACCAGGAAAAGTTGATCCTAAAGGTAGCCTGGGGATATTTCAGGAGACCATGAATTCCCTTCACACCCGGCATTTCACCCTCGTATACACCAATGATTCCCAAAGGTGTTATTTTTGTTGGATCTCCTCCCACTTACGGTCACTTTTGTTGATATCGTAGTTGGTATTTGCTAGTACAGTAAATCCGGGGCTGTAAAAAAAAAAAAAAAAATCTATGTGTATGGAGGAGACAAAAGGTACGCATGTAACGAGTCTCTCCCCCAAAGTTAAAAGGGTGACAGAGCCAAATTCAAGGTACAGTAGAGTCAAAATGCCTGGACATATGAAGTTTAAGGCAGTCTAAGTCATAGGATGAAGGAAAGATTGATTGAGGGAGAGAGTTGAGTTGAGTTGAGAGGTGCTGAGTCATCAATTTCTTTGCCAACTGTACAGTACAGTACATATAAACATTACTGGTACCAAGTCCTGTCCCAAATGTGTCACCAGTTGGCATAGATGTGTCAGCTTTTTATAATAGCGGTACAGTAGGCTTCTGGTGGTCATTTAACCCGGTAACTGCGGGGAGACTCTTAAGAGTTCCCCCGGCGGACTGCGGGGAGACTCTTAAGAGTCGGAGAAGAAAAAAAATCAACTTTTGACATCGATTTTTTTTTTTTTTTTTTTTTGGCCCCTGGGCCATGCAAAATCTCAGTCCTCTACCTCCCCTCCTTCCCCACTTTCCTCCTCTCCTTCAGTTATCACCTATTTTCCCTGTTATTCCCTTATTCTGAGGTATAATTTCGTGCTAACATTAGAAATCCGGTTGCAGGGTGTGGTCATCACTGATAGCAAGCGAATGCAAGAGAGAGAGAGAGTATCGATCGACTGTGTCTCAGTGGCCTTGGGGGAAATTGGCGGGAAAGCAGCTTGCCTCACCCATACATTATACAACTCGCGGGCTATATCTCCAATTTTGACCATCCAAACGCTGTTTTCACTCGTTTTATTGTTGTTTCAGGTTAATACCTTTATAATCAACCCATAATAGGTGCATATGGATAAGTATTAATGCTATTAACCCCTCCAACCCGGAAGGGCTCTTGAACGCCCATAACAACCTCGGCCCGCGCAACCCGGAAGGGCTCTTGAACGCCCATTGCTTGCGTGCGTGCTTTCGAATGCCGCGCGTACATTTTCGGTATCGTGGGACGGTAGGTGGCGCCACCAGGCGTAAACTACGCCACAGCAACAGTATCTACCCCGACGCCATCATGGACAGTACGCCAAATAGTGATTCCGCTGTGTCCGATACCGTGCTTCCTACGACGCCCTTGCTAGTTCGTCGCGCCTTACCCCGACGCCATCGCCTAAATGTGTTATCTCCCGGAGGTATTGAGACGACATTGAGACTTTATGAGCGAGCTGATGCCAAGCATAATGTTGATGATGAAGTCAGTGACGACTCCAGTAATTATAAGTCGAGTGATTATGGCCATGAGAGTGACAAAGAAGAGCAATTCCTGGGATTTGCGAGAGAACATGACAGTGATGAGAGTGATGAAGGTGATGTACCAGTTGTTGAGGAACCTGGTTTACCTAAAGACAGTGAACTTGAGAGAGTGAGTGAGTGGGAGAGTTCAAGGTCACTCACCAAATTTCGCATAAGTGACACGACGCCAAGCCCTTCCCCAGGTAAATCGCCTTTCAAGCTACATTTGTATAAGCAGAAAATACTTGAGAAGGCGGCCGCGGCAGCTAGGGAACAAGCAAAACTACTTGGTGAGGATGAGGCTGTGAGTGAGGGTCAGCGTGGTGACCCTTCTCGTCCGCCATTGTCTCCCTTATCTACCCACGCCACCCAAGATGACCCTGATGCCCCGCATTCTTCCCCACCACCCCCACCATTGCCAAGGGTTGAGGACCCCACACTTTCGGCCTATTTGCCTCCTAGGTCCCCCGACAGGAGACATACTGCTGCCGAAAAGGGGAAAGGTAGGAAATATACCAAAAAAATTAAGAAAAGTAAGAGAGTTTTGTTCGAGGCTCCCGCGGCGTCCACCCCGGCCGGCCCCAGCCATACGTCCCCGCAACTTTCCCCACGGTCCTCCCCACCTCTCTCGCCTTCAACATGTCTTCCTGAAGAAGTCTTTGAGCTCGCATCACCAATACCTGGGCCTAGTGACAGTGAAACATTGCTTTCTGTCACTCGTCGCAGGCCAAGGAGCCCAGGACCTCGGGGGGACACAGCCTCACCTGCCACTCCTTCCCCACCTCGCCCACCCGCACGCCGCCCACGCATCACTGGTTCCCCGCCAGATTATGTGGGGGCCACTGATGATGAAGGGCACCTCTCTGAAGACTCTGGCCATGATTACATAGGTCCACCGTCAGGGCAAGATGACCACTCTGACGATGACTATATGGACATCGACGACCCTCGACCCATCCGCTTGGCCCGGCGTCGTGCTGCCCGTCGTGCTGCCCGTCGTGCTGCCCACCGCCCTCGCCGCCCTCGCCGCCCTAGGGCGCGCGCCTCCCGAGTTGGCCGTGGGCGTGCTGGGCCACCAGCTGGAGCTCCTCGTCAGCGTAGACAAGACCCATTCTACGTTTTTCAGTGGCAAGACGTAGTTGATGAGGATGGATACAACCCTGATGTGCCAGCTTTTGATGAGGTACTGGAGGGTTCAGGCATTACCCCCAATTTTCCTGCAGGCCCCAATGCTCCACCACACGAACTATTTGAGGCCTTCTTTGATGAGGAGGTGGTAGGCTATGTTGTCAAAGAGACAAATAAGCAGCACCAATTCCAGGTCCACTTTTTGGGAAAGGTGACCAAGGGCCACATGAGGCAGTGGACCCCAGTGACTCATAAAGAGTTCATGGTGTTCCTGGCACTCACCATGCTAATGCCTCATGTCAAGAAGCATAGGTTGCCTGACTATTGGATCACCAATGATCTGATATCCACCCCTGCCTTCGGGAAATATATGTCTCGCGACCGGTACCTTGATATCCTCGCAGCGCTCCATCTTGTCACCAACCTTGACGTCCACCTCCCAGACAAGCTGTGGAAGATTAGGACGTTGTACGAGATGATGCGAGAACGCTTCACCTCCTACTTCAAGCCCTTCCGCAAGGTCGTCATTGACGAGTCTCTTGTGCTGTTCCGGGGAAAACTCAGCTTCCGGCAGTACATCCCCTCAAAAAGACATTGCTTTGGCATAAAATTCTTTGTGCTGTGCGACTGCCAAACTGGCTATGTCCTGGACTTCCTGGTCTACAGCGGGAAGGAAGGGGACTTGCTTGTGGACCCCCTCATTGGCTTTGGCGGAGCAGTGGTGCAAGCCATGATGGACCGCTACTTTCACAAGAATCACGTCCTCTACACGGACAATTATTACACGTCCCCCACTCTCTCACAGTACCTGCATGAGCGCAAGACGGGGACTGTAGGCACAGTACGAGGGAAAAGGAAGGGCATGCCACCTTTCCCTCCAAAGACCAAAAAAGGTGATGTGTTCAAGAAGAAGTCGGGGCCCATTCTGGCTATCCACTGGCACGACCAGCGGAAGGTCAACCTCCTGACCACCATCCACAAGGGGGAAATGGTGGAGACTGGCAAGGTGGATCGCCGCACCCAGGCCAGGGTGACCAAGCCCGATGCTGTCCTGGACTACAACATCAACATGAGGCTGGTGGACAAGTCCGACATGCAGATAGGCTTCATTGACTGCCTGCGTACCTCGTGCAGATGGTACAAAAAGTTCTTTCTGCATATGGTGGACATGTCAGTTCTGAATGCCTACAACATATACAAGCTTCGGAATGTGAACACACCCATGAAGTTCAATAGCCTGCGGAGGTTCCAAAAGCAGGTGTTGACGGAGCTCCTGGAGAAGTATGCTACGCCACAGAGGGCAGTGGCACATCCTGGGCCCGCCGTTATTGACCGCTTGCAGTGTGCTCAATACTTGATTAGGCACAGGCTTGGTTCCCTGCCTCAGAATGAATCAGGAAGAACACAGCAGAAGCGGTGCCATGTCTGCTACAACAGCAGGGTGAGGCCGAGGTCAGGTAAAAAGTCAACCATGGAGTGTGTGGAGTGCAAGGTGGCACTCTGTGCTTTAGAGTGCTTCTTTGATTACCACTCCAAGCTGGAGTTCTAATAATCATACTGAAATTGCCAAATAAAATGACAATATGTACACTATAATTATATATAGGCAAAAAGTGGAAGAAAACCAATTTATTGTAATACAAAAGTCATGTATTATGAGAACATTGATACAAATACAATTACACCATAATAATATGTGAAAGTGACACATATGTATATACCAAGTGACATTCATATGATTAGAACCTATAGAAATATATAAATCAGTGAAAAAAGACACAATAAATTGTATATAAAACGTTTACAAATCATATAACTAAGTGAAAGTGACACAAGACCTAATATTTGATGGCCAAAGTATAATAAATACCTGTGATAACGAATAATCAGTGCCTAATACAACAATAACCTACCTCAATTACTAATAAAATGTACGGTATCGAGTGAAAATGAGCATTATCAGTGACAGTGACACTCTCTAAAGCATATTTGTCAAAGTGAAAGTGACACAAGACCTAATATTTGATGGCCAAAGTATAATAAACACCTGTGATAACGAATAATCAGTGCCTAATACAACAATAACCTACCTCAATTACTAATAAAATGTACGGTATCGAGTGAAAATGAGCATTATCAGTGACAGTGACACTCTCTAAAGCATATTTGTCAAAGTGAAAGTCACACAAGACCTAATATTTGATGGCCAAAGTATAATAAACACCTGTGATAACGAATAATCAGTGCCTAATACAACAATAACCTACCTCAATTACTAATAAAATGTACGGTATCGAGTGAAAATGAGCATTATCAGTGACAGTGACACTCTCTAAAGCATATTTGTCAAAGTGAAAGTGACACAAGACCTGATATATGATGGCCAAAGTATAATAAACACCTGTGATAACGAATAATCAGTGCCTAATACAACAATAAGCTACCTCAATTACTAATAAAATGTACGGTATCGAGTGAAAATTAGCAATATCAGTGACAGTGATACCCTAATAAACATATTTTATATAATTGGCCTCAAAATAACTAGAAAATATCAAATAAACATCACATTCTCAATATCAAACACTAAAATCGTCTAAGGGAGATAAATACTTTGGCGCGACGAGCGGCTAGGTGCGTCGTAGCCATGGCCGGGGCGACGCGTCCGAACGCGGGAAGAATTTGCCGCCGAAAAGCAATCGTCTTCCCGCGCTCACCATTATGCAACCAGAGGGGCTAGAGACCTCTACTCAACGCCATTCGACAGAGGAAGGTTTGTGGAACATTATTCTTTTTTATTCACAACATTACATGCCATATTCATTGACTTACAGAGTAGTTAACATAGGCCAAAGATCGTCAAAACACTCGGTACCGGAGCACAGTCGCAAGCTATAGCCCCCGGGGCTGGAGGGTTAATGGTACAATGAATATTTTAGTGACGGAAACACCTCAAATACGTCAGCACAGGGGGACGTTTCCAATTACCCCCATGCGCACTTGTTAGGTTAAATACAAACACAAACTCATAAGGACACACACAAACTAACATACACATTCCGACACAGACACAAAAATACTGAAATACTGTACACAAAATATGGGCTGCCGGCTGGAAATATACCGATTATTATTATTATTATTATACACACACACCACACACTCATAAACACACTTCACACATACACACTAATACACAAAATATGTCGCCTATCTTATAATAGCAGTAGGCTTCTGTTGGTCATTTAAATGTTGGACTTGGTCAGTAATGTCAAACTCACATATTTCATCATATCTCTGGCATGTGCCGCACGTTATGTTTTTAGTAATGTCTGTGTGTCTGTTTGTATGGATGGTTCTTAAATATCTACTTTTGCTCTGATACCGCAGTGATCATACAGCATGTATAAAACAAGTATTTGCACTCCAAATATCCCTGGGTGGGGCGAATGGCGCATGATTTAAACTCCCGGGATGGAGGAATTTTAACCCTCCAGACCCGGTAGGGCTCTTGAACGCCCATAAAAAACACACCCGAGCTACCCGGAAGGGCTCTTAACCCTCCAGCCCCGGGTGTTTTGGCCGAAAAACGTCTAGGCTAGGCTACCGTATATTCGTTAATCAGACTGCTTCCCGCATTCCCGCGCATCCCCAAGCGTAGCTGTGTTATTTACCTGTAGAATGGCATTAAGTAGAGCTCTCTAAGTCAACTGGTTGAGCTGTGATGATGATTTCATTGGAGATAACTTTATGGCCAAAACAGCCACTTTACACCACTTTTCGATACTTAACAACAACATACAGGCACACACGAACAAGCGACGCTCTCCTTCTTGTGGCCGGAGATGCGGAGCGTCGGTCCAGCCGGCTGTTGTTTACATGCGTCGGACCGACGCCTCGCACACCAAGCTCACAGGCTTTGACCTCATGGGTGTTTAAGAGCCCTTCCGGGCAGCTCGTGTATGCTTTTTTATGGGCGTTCAAGAGCCCTTCCGGGAACAGAGGGTTAAAGACCCATGAGCTCAAAGCCTGTAAGCTTGGTGTGCGAGGCGTCGGTCCGACGCATGTAAACAACAGCCGGCTAGACCGACGCCCCGCATCTCCGGCCACAAGAAGGAGTGCGTCGCTTGTTCGTGTGTGCCTGTATGTTATTGTTAAGTATCGAAAACTAGTGTAAAGTGGCTGTTTTTGCCATAAAGTTATCTCCAATGAAATTATCATTACAACTGAACCAGTTGACTTAGAGAGCTCTACTTAACGCCATTCTACAGGTACGAAACACATCTACGCTTGGGGATGCGCGGGAATGCGGAAGCAGTCAGAATAACAAAGATACAGTAGCCTAGGCGTAGACGTTTTTCGGCCAAAACACCCGGATTCGCTATGGAATACATAGCCGGGGCTGGAGGGTTAAGGAAGTTTTATGGTACCGTAAACTGGGGTAACTTCGGAAATTTTTCAAGGTTTTTTAACAATTTCTCCTGAGTGTAAACACATTATAGAGATTTAACTAGGTCAAGTGATGTATGGTGATAGTGCGCCGTAATCCAGGAAGCCTCCTAAAATTATCCCCCATAATAAGAGAGCTATCCTTATCCTAAATGATGTCCGAAGTTTGCTTGAAAAGTTGAAAACTTCGGACATGTATGAATAACTTCGGACATAGGTGATTTCTTATGGAAAATGATTGCCAAGAAAGCTGGGATAACTCCGGACAAACAGAGGAGAACTTCGGACATACGTTCGTGGCCTTACTTCATTCATTTATCGGCTCCTATTATTTTATATGAATATTTTATTATTGCTGCTTATTCCTGTCCAATGTTTAAGTGAAAAATGCACAGTCAATACTTTTAGGCCTGTATAATCAGTATAGGAGGGGGATATATACGATGTTTAACATATATATGGGAGTAGTGATAGACAAAAGTTAAATTTCTCAGAATATTTAGCGGAAAAGATAAACAAAGCCAATAGAAATGTAGGGCTGATAAGGACATTTGTGTCACTTGACGAAGAAATATTCAGGAATCTCTATACAGCGCTGGTTAGGCCGCACCTGGAATATGCGAACCAGGTGTGGGCTCCATATATGGTAAAGGATATAGAAGCAGTGGAGAAAGTGCAGAGGAGAGCTAGCAAGCTAGTACCAACGTTGAAGAACGCGGGATATGAGCAGAGGTTGAGGACACTGGGGCTTCCGACACTGGCATATAGGAGAAAGAGAGGGGATATGATCGAGACTTTTAAGATAGTGTCAGGAAAGTATGATGAGGATGTGTGTGAAGGTATATTCTTGATGCAGGAGGGAACAAGAACGAGAGGACACTAAGAAAATTTACAAAGAAAGAAATAGGCTTGAGAAGGCAAAGAACTCATTTTGTGATAGAGTGGTAAATGAGTGGAACGCACTGACCCAGTATGTAGTCGATTCCGAATCAATAAGGGAGTTTGAAAGTAATCTTGATAAAGCATGGGGAAGACAAGATTTGAAGTTTGATTATAAAACAAAAATACAGAATAGTAAAAATGTTGCGTCTGCTACCGCCGCCGCCGACACCGTGAACGACCGCAGCAGTGCAAGTACTGGTACTGAGCTGGATACACAGGCCTAGTTTGCCTTTTTCCAGAGGATCTACTGTAAGAAACTGTAAGAATAAAGCAAAAATACAGAATAGTAAAAATGTTGCGTCTGCTGCCGCCGCCGCCAACACAGTGAACGACCGCCGTAGTGCAAGTACTGGCACTGAGCTGGATACACAGGCCTAGTTTGCCTTTTTCCAGAGGATCTACTGTAAGAAACTGTAAGACAAAACGTACGGTATCGAGTGAAAATTAGCATTATCAGTGACAGTGACACTCTCTACAGCATATTTACCAAAGTGAAAGTGACACAAGACATAATATTTGATGGCCAAAGTATAATAAACACCTGTGATAACAAATAATCAGTGCCTAATATAACAATAACCTACCTCAATTACTAATAAAGCGTACGGTATCGAGTGAAAATGAGCATCATCAGTGACAGTGACACTCTCTAAAGCATATTTATCAAAGTGAAAGTGACATGACATAATATTTCATGGCCAAAGTATAATAAACACCTGTGATAACGAATAATCAGTGCCTAATATAACAATAACCTACCTCAATTACTAATAAAGCGTACGGTATCGAGTGAAAATTAGCAATATTAGTGACAGTGATAGCCTAATACACATACTTTATACTGTATAATTGGCCTCAAAATAACTATAAAAATATTAAGTAAACATCACATTGTCAATATCAAACACTAAAATCGTCTATGGGAGGTAAACACTCTGGCGCGACGAGCAGCTAGGTGCGTGGTAGCCATGGCCGGGGCGACGCATCCGAACGCGGGAAGAATTTTCCGCCGAAAATCACTCTACTTCCCGCGCTCGCCATTATGCAACCACTGGGGCTAGAGACCTCTACTCAACGGCATTCTACAGAGGAAGGTTTGTGGAACATTTTATTTTTTTATTCCTAACAATACATGCCCTATTTATTGAGTTACAGGTGAGTGAACATAGCCCAATAATCGTAAAAACACCCGGTACAACAGTACAGTCGCGAGCTAAGGGCGCCGGGTCTGGAGGGTTAATGATCAATACATAGGGTGCCGGATATCGGGTAAATGTTATGGCTGTTCCATCCTTCCTGTGTACCTGTTTAGGGTTAAAAAAAAAACACGTCTTTCTCTTTCATTTTTAGCTCTTATGGGTATTTGCAACCTTCTCCCTCCCCCCTTAAGTTTGTAGATTGAACCTCCCATACTCATCTATCTATCTATCTATCTATATACTCAGGCCCAATCCCCACTTTTCTTTTCTTTTTTTTTTTTGGGGGGGGGGGGGCTGACTTTATCTATTTATCTATCTATCTGTATACTCAGGCCCAATCCCAACTTTTCCTTTTTTTTTTGGGGGGAGGGGGGGGGGGGGCTGACTCAAGACAGAGTCAGAATAGGGACAACACAACATAAAACAATGAACACACAAAAACAAAATACAAATTCACAAACATCTAGGTCATCCCAGAGACCAGGGTCACTAAGGTCCCTCCAGCACTCCCCTGGCCCCCGAACACCCGGAGAGGTTCCGATCTCGGCAGGCAGACATGCAGCAGAGCCGAATCCACAAGCCCGCCCACCACACTTCCAGGCGCACTCTTCATATAAACCGTCTCCCCGGGCCAGGCGCCTGATGGACTATTATCTAGTCCAACTTGCGCCCGACCCCTTCCCCAAAATGACACACTCATACTGCCCGAGAACAACCCTTTGCTGGTCCTCCCAATAAACCGAACTTCCTCTTCAATCCTTCCAGCCCTCTGACTCATCCAGCATACATATCTTGCAGCGGACATCTCTTTCCTTGGACGCCATTTTGGTACCCTAATTATCTAACCAAGGGGTGATATTTTATTATTTATCATGTAAAATTTAATTGATCATGTAGAATTTATGGCCGAATTCTCAAACCTTACTACCATCAAACCCAACACCTTAACCCTCGTATAGCGGGGGGTTTTGGGCTATTTTGGGCATATTCAGGCCCTCCTGAATGATAAATCAAGTATCTGCATGAAAAGAAATGTATTCAGCAAAAATCTAGGCGCTAAAAGCTTCAAAATGAGACCAGAACGAGCTACGTAGCACTCGTGGTTCTCATACAGTGGTACCAGTAACATGGGAGTTTAGCGTATAGCGGTATATTTTTCCCAGCTACGCTCACTACTGGCTACACTGCCGGCCTCTCGAGAACACAGGGAGGGTGAGTCAGTGGGCGGCGGTAGGCCCGCTGCGCTCCCGGCCATTTGCACTCGATTTTACCCCTTTAAAAGCCATAATAATGCTCCTAACTTGCTGCAAATTGTTAATATACCAAAGGAGACGAAATATATTGCTATCTCTAAGAAAGAAGGTGCTTTCAATTTATCTTTCATTTATCAATACTCAGTTCCAATATCTTCGTTCAATATGGGATAGACTACACCCACCCCACACTCTAAGAATACGACTGTTAGACCCACATACCAAACTACATGCCCTGTGCCAGTATTGCCGAATGTTTAATATGGGTATGGATACCTCAGAATTTTACACTCCGAGGACATAATCACCAATGGCACCAAGATGGCAGAGGTTGGCATCTGTTATTACTCTATAGGATTTCTACTTCGATCTTCAAGCCCTCTGACTCATCTACAGCGACTGTCATTAACCCAAGGAGATATTTTCCGCGACACACACCATCATTAGTGAGATATCCTGTGTAGTAAGACAACGAGGACATACACACTCCTTCCCAGGCCCATATACATCACTAACATTATCACCATTTCCACACCAGTTGATCATAGATTTTGGATGGCCTTGTTGAGCACCCATGGCCTGTTTCTAACCACAATTTACCGGCTGATTTGGATACAATGCATTTTTTTGTTCTACAGTAAAAAACTATATTGTTCTCTGGTAAACAAGAGTGGATATGTAACACCAATCAGATGGTTTCAAAACAGCGGAAGAGTTGAGCAGATGTTCCTCCTACAAGTACAGGCTGGTAATCGCTCGCCAGGAAAAAATGGACACCTAAAATGGCACGAAAGGTCCTACTATTGACAAATAAATGGGGTGAAAGGTCTTAAAATCGATATAACACCAGTCAAACCGATTCCAAATACCGTAAGAGTTGGCCGTTCGCCTGTCAACTAAAGGGTCCTTAACAATAATAAGTCCCTAGCCCCAGACGAGGGGCTTGACGGTAATGACAGCAGCCGCGGTGATACTTATAGACCGTCACCCGCCTCGACCCTGTCAACATCCGCACATTGTCCTATGTCGCTACATGGGCGCCCAGTACTGTATTGGCGACACTTTCGGTTAATGTTACTTGGTGCTCGTACTCTATACTTCAACGCTATTAGCAGTCGATTGCATATTTCACATTTTGTTATGTCAAGAATTAAACAAATGTCTTCAACTTAGGAATGACCTCCAGTAATTGAAAAATAAACAAAATAGTTAAATGGGAGTCAGCGACCTGATGAAGCTATCTGCGAAACGTTGTCAATAAAGTGCTCTTCCCCAGATGGTGTTTTTTATCCATCTTCATATTAGTATGCAAAACGTCTGAAATATGTGATCGATACAGTATAGACGCTATACTCTATTCCAAGTAAGTATGCCAAAACTCTTGAACATTATCCTCTATAACTTACAAACAACTAGAGTAATCGATCTAAAATTTCTACCATTTGGGAAGGGTCAGCCAGGGAACAGGTGTGGAAATTTACAGCCCATTTGCTCTAGCCCTATTTGAGTTACAGAGGTTAGAGTTCACGGTTTCTGGATTACCAACTTGGAACAGGGTATAGAAACACGCCCCACCATGGCCATCCTACATTATTCCCCAGACCCATCAAGGCTATTCTGAATCTTTTTGCTTGTATTCTTAAACAATTGTTTCCCTTCGCAGCACTGTCAATGGACGAAGTAACTTGAACAATGAAGTTACATTTAAACTTTAGAAATGGAAATGTTAATCTGTGTACTCTCTGAAAAAAAACACTCATTTCAACAGTATTCGTTCGGTATCAGCCGCCGCGAAGGGATAAAATTGTTTAAGAGGGAATGGTTGTTTTTGCTGCCCCTGAGATAATATTGTACTGTACTAAGTTAGCAAGACTTGACTTATATATATATATATATATATATATATATATATATATACAGTATACTGTATATTAAAATGCATCGTAATATTCAGAGGGTAAAGCCAAATTATAGAATAAATCCAAGCATTACCAGTGTGTGTGTGTGTGTTGTACGCTATAGTATACCCTACTATTTATAGCCCTTACTGCCACATCCGTACATTGTCCCCAAACCAACACCTCTCAATGGAACAATTACTTCCAGTTATACAGTACAGTACAGTTATAAGCAATTTGGATTCAGAGAAGGGACATCTTGTGTTACCAGTTTGCTATGTTATTACAGTAGGGTGATAGATGTACTCCAAGAAAGAGGCGGATGGGTGGACTGCGTCTACTTAGACCTTTCCAAAGCATTCGATAAGGTACCACATAAGAGATTGTTATCTAAGCTTGAGACGCTAGGATGTGTCAGGGGGAGTTTGCTGAAATGGATGGAGAGCTATTTAACAGATAGGGAAATGAGGACCAACATTAGAGGAACTTACTCATCGTGGCGGAAAGTTGAGAGTGGTGTGCCGCAGGGATCTGTGTTGGCACCTCTCATGTTCCTTATGTACGTGAATGACCTGCCGATAGGCATAAACTCCTACATGTCAATGTTTGCAGATGACGTAAAAATTATGAGACAAATAACAAATAAAAGTAGTTGTGAGGAGCTGCAAGGGGATTTAGATAAAATATACGAATGGAGCACCAAGTGGAAAATGAAATTTAATATAAGTAAATGCCATGTGTTAAATATGGGAAGAAGTGTGAATAGACCAAATTGGGAGTACAGGATGGGAGATAATATAATTAGCAAGGCCGAAAAAGAAAAGGATTTAGGGTTGATTATACAAGATAATTTGTCGCCAGAGAAACATATTAACAAGCTCTTTAGCGGAATGTATGCAATGGCCGGGAATATGAAAGTTGCTCTGAACTACTTGGATGAGACCATGGTAGCGAAAATTATGAAGAGTATGATTAGACCAAGATTGGAGTATGCAGCAGTGGTGTGGTCCCCGCATCTAAAGAAGCATATTCACAAGTTAGAAAGAATCCAGAGAGCAGTTACTAGATTGGTTCCAAGTCTCAGAGAACTGCCATATGAAGGGAGGCTAGACAAATTAAATCTACCGAGTCTAAAAGAGAGGAGAGAGAGGGGAGACATGAAAATGATGTACAAATGCACCCGGGGGCTGGAGAGGCTGGATAGGGAGGATATATTAATTGTGGATACAGGAATAACTAGAGGCCACAGCTACAAAGTAAAAAGACCTACCTGCAATAACGATATCAGGAAGTTTAGCTTCCCCTATAGATGTATTGACAAATGGAATGGGCTGGAGGAGGAGGTGGTAGGGGCAAGGAATATCCATATTTTCAAGAAAAAATTGGATAAAAAGTAGACTGAGAGACGGGACAACACGAGCTTAGCTCAACTCCTGTAAACTACAATTAGGTAAATACAATTAGGTAAATACAGTGTTCCTCCTGTTGTTCTCAAAAGCTGTGCTTCCGTGCTGACTCCCTGCCTAGGCAAACTCTTTTGTCTCTGTCTATCCTCTAACGTCTTCCCTTCATGCTGGAAGTTTGCTCACATTCAACCTGTCCCAAAGAAGGGTGACCGCTCTCACCCTCCAACTATCGTCCAATTGCTCTCATCTCTTGTCTTTCTAAAGTTTTTGAAACTATTCTTGCTTCCAAATTTCTTAAGCATTCTCTTCTCATAATCTGCTCTCAGATCGCCAGTATGGCTTCCTTAAGGGTCGCTCTACTGGTGATCTTCTTTCATATCTTACTAACTCTTGGTCATCCTCCTTTCGGGACTTCGGTGAGACTTTTTCTATTGCACTAGACATATCGAAAGCCTTCGATAGAGTCTGGCATAAATCTTTAACCCTTAACTATCGGCGCGCAACATAAGTCGAGTATAATAAATCTGGACTATCTGGCGACGCTCGACATAGGTCGTGTGGCAATTTCAGCACGTAATGTTGCTGAGAGAGAGAGACAAGTGGTGGCAGGAGAGTAGCGAGCGTATGACTGCTCCAGACCACCGCGGCGAACCTACTGACACGAATCCCACCTCCTCCCTCCCTCTCTCACTCGCTATATACGGAATTGTATGGGGAAAGTGCCTAATTACATGCTTTTTGCACTCGCGTTGCGCGGTTGTTGCAAGAAAACTAGCCATCATAAAAGGATCGTTATGGTGTCATTGGAAAGCTCTGTTTATGCCCTTTCAGGGATAGATACTTGTTTTACGCTCTGGGTCTTATTTAGGCATGAAAATGATCACGTAAACAGCCCTATTTTGGCTAAAAACACCCCGCTGGGCGGTACATATAAATAAACCGCCTAGCCCGCTAATAAGGTGTTAATTTCTAAACTACCCTCCTTCGGTTTCTATCCCTCCATCTGTGCCTTTGTCTCTAATTTCCTTTCCGGCCGTTCCATAGCCGCGGTTGTGGACGGCCATTGTTCACTTCCTCACCCTATAAACTCCGGTGTTCCTCAGGGCTCTGACCTATCTCCTATTCTCTTTCTAATTTTTATAAATGATCTCCTTAACTGTACCTTAATTCCCATCCATTCATATGCAGACGACTCAACCTTACACTACTCCATTAGTTTTTCAGAACACCCCAGCCAGCAATCCCTCAACGACAAACGTAATGAAGCCATAGAACTCTTAAATTCTGATCTAAATACTATTTCCAATTGGGGCAGAGAAAACCTTGTTTAATGCTTCCAAAACCCAATTTCTCCATCTATCTACCCGTCAGGATCTCCCAGCGGACTATCCCTTATTCTTCAACAATACAAAAATCAACCCTTCATCTTCTCTCAATATTCTTGGTGTCTCTTTTTCTTCTGCTCCCATTTGGAAGGACCATATTACCAGTCTTGCTAAGGCAGCCTCCCAGAAGCTGGGTGTGCTCAACCGCCTTAGGGGGTTCTTTTCCCCTGCACAGCTTCTTGCTCTGTACAGGGGCATAGTGCGCCCTTGTATTGAGTATTGTTCACATGTGTGCGGAGGTTCCTCTCACACCGCTCTCCTAGACAAAGTTGAAAGGAAGGCCTTTCGTATCATTAACTCTCGTCCACTCACCAACTCTCTGCAATCTCTCTCTCTCCGCCGCAATGTTGCATCTCTCTCGCTATTCTATCGCTACTATAATAATCAGTGTTCCTCAGAGCTATCCCAGTGCATACCACCTCCTTTACGTAGAGCACGTGGTACCCGTCTTGCAACTCAATCCCACCCCTACTCTGTGCAACTCTCCAACTCAAGAGTGAAACATTACTCTCAAACTTTCTTCTACTCAACAGCTGAGCTCTGGAACTCTCTCCCAGAATCAGTCTTTCCCTCTTCCTATGACTTAAATTGCTTCAAACTCCGTGTGTCCAGGCATTTTGGCTCGAACGTCCCTTGATTTTGGCCCTGTCACTCTTTCAACTATGGAGGAGGCACTCGCTATAGGCAGTTCTGCCTTTTGCCTCCCTCAATCACATAAAAAAAAAAAAAAAAAAAAATATACTGTATATTCAGGTTTAATTTAACCCATTCATTACCGGTGACGGCCTTTTCATGATATTCTGGCAACTATTAGAAGATTTTACTCGGCTTAGGAAGTACAGTACATCTACCCATTAAAAGTCTGTGTTCAGCTTAGGCAGGATGTCTACCCATTACAAGTCTGTATTCAGCTTAGGAAGGACATCTACCCATTATAAGGCTACAGACTATCAATTAATTATTTTGGGTACAGTATAATATTATTCTCCTACTCGACGAAACATAGAAACGGGCGAAAGAACGCCAAAGTGGTCCCGGACCCTGACCCTCTCGCTTCCCATACGTTACACATTCTTACAGTTTCTTACAGTTTCTTACAGTAGATCCTCTGGAAAAAGGCAAACTATGCCTGTGTATCCAGCTCAGTACCAGTACTTGCACTGCTGCGGTCGTTCACGGTGTTGGCGGCGGCGGTAGCAGACGCAACATTTTTACTATTCTGTATTTTTGTTTTATAATCAAACTTCAAATCTTGTCTTCCCCATGCTTTATCAAGATTACTTTCAAACTCCCTTATTGATTCGGAATCGACTACATACTGGGGCAGTGCGTTCCACTCATTTACCACTCTATCACAAAATGAGTTCTTTGCCTTCTCAAGCCTATTTCTTTCTTTGTAAATTTTCTTAGAGTGTCCTCGTTCTTGTTCCCTCCCGCATCAAGAAGATACCTTCACACACATCCTCATCGTACTTTCCTGACACTATCTTAAAAGTCTCTATCATATCCCCTCTCTTTCTCCTATATGCCAGTGTCGGAAGCCCCAGTGTCCTCAACCTCTGCTCATAGTCCGCGTTCTTCAACGTTGGTACCAGCTTGCTAGCTCTCCTCTGCACTTTCTCCACTGCTTCTATATCCTTTACCATATATGGAGCCCACACCTGGTTCGCATATTCCAAGTGCGGCCTAACCAGCGCTGTATAGAGATTCCTGAAGATTTCTTCGTCAAGTGACACAAATGTCCTCCTTATCAGCCCCACAATTCTATTGGCTTTGTTTATCTTTTCCGCTAAATGTTCTGAGAAATTTAACTTATTGTCTATCACTACTCCTATATCCTTTTCTGCACTCACTTCCTCCATCGCTTCATACATACTGTATCCTACCTTGTCTATCTTGCTGGTCCCAATCCGCATGTACTTGCATTTTTTTGGATGAAAAGGCATTAACCCTAGTCTATTTCAGGCCATTAACCAATGCTCAAACCATCCCTTCATGCCCTCCACATCTCCTTGAAGCAAACCCATATCTTCCTTACTCCTCACTCTTCTATACAGTTTAGTGTCATCCGCATACAGGTATACCTCACTTCCATTAGTTATAACTTCAGGCAAGTCGTTGATAAATATAACGAACAGCAGTGGTCCCAACACAGATCCCTGAGGTACCCCACTTGTAATTTCCCTCCACCCCGAGCCTATTCCATTCACCACATGGCCGAACCATCTCAAGGTGTTCCTTTTCACACTTTCCAGCACATCTACATCCACACCACACCGCTCTCGTACTTACTCATTCGTCTGTCTATCCCTCCATGTAACTCCGCACGCACTTCTTGCTATAAACTAAATAACATCATATAATAATAGCCAGAAGTGCCTGTCAAACCACGTCATAATCCTCAAGGAGTTCTATCTATCTATTGCCTGACGCCGTGATCCCCGAAGGGGTGGCCACGAACGAACCGCCCCCATGTACCTCTGTCCCCAGTCAGTCGACGCCCCTCCCCCCAACCAGCACCGCCTTCGTTCATGTACTTCCTCACTCCATCCTTCCACCTCTCATTCGGTCTACCTCTCCCTCTCTGTCCCTCCACCTCGCTCTCGTACACCCTCTTAGTCATTCTCTCGCTTTCCATACGTTCCATATGGCCGAACCATCTCAAGTTGTTCCTTTTCACACTTTCCAGCACATCTACCTCCACAAGGAGTTACTTTTCTAATTTTATTCATCCCAAACCTTCTTGCACTCAGTCTGGCCTAGCTAGACTCCTTCACTAACTAACAAATTCTAGCTTATCTAAACTATTCTCTCTCTCTCTCTTATTTCTTCTTCTGTTTCTTGCGTTAGTTTCTCTTTGTTATATCTTATCTAAACTATTCTCTCTCTCTCTCTTTTCTTACGTTACTTTCTCTTTGTGTGGTGTTTTTACGAGAGTTCCAATTCGTGTATACATGGTGTCGTCTCTCTTTGCTTCTTACATTATTTTCTTAACCCTTTCAAGCTCCAATACGCATTTCTGTTTTGTTTTCTGGTAATTATTAGACGATTTTAGTCAGATTATGAAGGGTATTATGGAAGTCAGAGGGTTGATTGAGAGATTTTTTACCCTTTTAATACTCACAGATCCTTCCTAAGCTGCATAAAATCCCCTAATGATAGCCAGAATATACTGCTAAAATGCGTCAGAGCTTCAAAGGGTTAACCCTTCCTACCCGGGGTGCCTTACAAAAGGACGGAGGTCGTATCCGGGCGATCTGGCCGAAAAACGTCTAGGCCTAGGCTACCGTATCTTTGTTATTTTAACTGCTAGAAATTTCCCATGCATCCCTAAACGTAGTCCGGTTTCCAATCTGTAGACTGGAGTTGAGTAGAACTCTCTAAGTCAACTGGTTAAGTTGTGATGACGATTTCCGTGGAGCGAATTTTTTCCGCGATGTTGACAATATCGGAGCTTTTCAGACACTAATTTCGTCATATCATACAACAACATTGATCCGACGTCTCCTTCTTGTTTTCGGAGGTGCGGTGACGCAATGACCGGCTTTGTTTACATGCAACCACGTTCAGACCAAGCTTAATAGGCTTTCGAAGCTTACGGATTTTAAAAGGACACCCGGATACCGGCCCATCTGCCGCGGTGTCCTTTTAAAAGGACACCGGGCTGTAAGGGTTAAGGAGGGATGGTCGGTTTTTCTGCTGTTGCCATTTTCGACCAATGTAGTTTTAGTTTCCCCCTTGACTTCCCAGACCCCCTTCCGGGGAAGAAAAAAAAAAAATGTAGGCTCGCCCAGAAAAAATCGACACCTGAATGGGGTTAAGTGAAGCAGGGTGCTTCGAAAAAGACTCACCCTACACTACAGTGCATTCATTCGACATATATCGACAGGCCCCGCCCACTTCCCCAACCGTTATCATACGGCTGGCATGACTGTGCGAGGTAGGAGTGTCCAACAGTTCGTCAAACGTCAGTTCAGTTCCCTCCCGTCTTCTGAAGGGGGAAGATGGTGTCTCCTGCCCATACCCCTGGCAGACCTGCTGGTTCTCCCCGACTTGTCAGTCAAGCCAGGAATATTGTATTAAATGTATTCAAGTATTTTGATAAGGAGAAAACTGAGCCAGTTGATGTGGTGGTGCTCCTCGTGGTACACCCTGGAAACGTCATTATTGGCGGCTAAATGAATCACAAAATTATGATCTACACAAGTTGACCGATCAGTCAAAATTTAATCACTTCACAATATGAGAGAGAGAGAGAGAGGGAGGGAGACTGAGGCACACAGACAAGGGAGGGGGGAGGCATTACGGTACCCTATACAACTAAAAGCAGTCGCTCGCTAGGCCTAGCTGAATAATTGTCTACCTCTGCTCTGCCCAAGTAGACGAGGTAAAACAATGGTAATGGAGTTTACTTTTCTGTACAATGGCATATGGTAATATTGTAAAGTAAAGAGTAACTGCAAATATGCATGTACAGTATTAAAGCGCTCTAACATCGTATAATTAATTTTACTTGGAGCTCTTATCAGCTCCGTGGTAAGGTGACAAGTGACTTGTCCGAGATTGCGGTATGATAAGCTCTACTTCGTCTACGGCGCTGGTGGAAGCGGGCGGGGCCTGTCGATATATGTCGAATGAATGCACTGTAGATAGGGCTAACACTCTGGGACATTGTAACACTTTCGTACTACGGCATTCATTAGCCACGTAGCCAAACCTAAACCACACACACATTCACTCTCTCCCCGGCCTTTGAAATACTAACTATTCCTTGTAACTCTCTCTCTCTCTCTCTCTCTCACACACACACACATAAACACACACACACTCCTAAAGATTAAAAGTGGAAACAGAATCATAGAAGAGGATACAGAAATTGCGGAAGAACTAAATAGAAATTTTGCATCAGTATTTACAAAAGAAGGAGAATTCATTGCACCAGAAACCAATGAGATAGGTACAGAGGAAATGCCGGAAGTCACATTTAACAGAGCAGAGCTCATAGACATAATGAGTAAGGTGGATCCAAACAAAGCCGCCGGACCGGACGGAGTATCAGGCTGGATTATTAAAGAAAATGCCAAGGAACTGAGTATACCATTATATGATATAATGACCAAATCATTGGACACAGGGATTGTACCTATAGAATGGAAAAGAGCAAACATTATTCCTAGATTTAAGGGAGGAAGCAGAGATAAACCACTGAACTATAGACCTGTATCACTATTGAGCATCCTCATGAAGATTCTGGAAGGATTAATAAGGGACAAATGGGTGAACTACCTGGAATCCAAAAGATTAATTACTGACCGACAATTTGGATTCAGAGGAGGCAGATCATGTGTAAGCAACTTGTTGAGTTTTTACTCTAGAGTAATAAACACAGTGGACCAGAGGGAAGGATGGGTAGACTGTGCCTACCTAGACTTTAAAAAGGCATTTGACAAAGTTCCACACAAGAGATTGCTGTGGAAATTAAAACATGAGGGAAAAGTAGGAGACAAACTGCTGAAATGGATGGAGAGCTACCTTAGCGGAAGACAGATGAGAACAACAGTAAGGGGGAAATCGTCAAACTGGACTCAAATTACGAGTGGAGTACCACAAGGATCTGTCCTAGCCCCAATCATGTTTTTAATATTTGTAAATGACTTACCTGAGGGACTAACAAGCTACATGAGCATGTTTGCGGACGATGCTAAGCTGCTTAAAACGATAAGAACCCAGGAGGATTGCCTTGAACTCCAAGCAGATTTGCAAAAGATCCATGAATGGAGCATCAAATGGAATATGGAGTTCAATGCAGGGAAATGTAAGACTCTAGAAATGGGTAAAAGCAAGTACTGTACAGACCTAGAAAAGATTATAAACTAGGAAACGAAGTGATTCCCAAAGCAGAAAAAGACTTGGGGATAGAATTTAAGGATAACATGTCTCCAGAAAGCCACGTAAATAAGATAGTGAGAGAATCACTAGCACTATTGGCAAATATCAGGATGTCTTTCAATTATCTTAATGAAAACACCATGAAACAAATAATAACGGCAATAATAAGATCCAGGATGGAATATGCATCTGTAGTGAGGTCCCCTCACATGAAGAAACATATCCACAAAATTGAGAGGGTACAGAGAGCAGCTACGAGGATGATCCCAGGTTTGGAAAATTTGGAGTACCAAGAGAGGCTTGAGAGATTGAATCTACCTACACTGGAACAGAGAAGGAAACGAGGACAGCAAATTCAGATATACAAATGTGTTAGAGGTATTGACAAAATCGACCAAGAAAACTTCATAGAGAGGGATGGAGGTGAGAGAACAAGAGGTCACAGCTACAAACTGAAAGTGCCTAATAGTAAATCTGATCTGAAAAGTAAAAGATTTCCTACCAACTCGATTAGTGGGTGGAACAAATTGCCAGCCGAAGTGGTGTCTGCACCATCAGTGCATAGTTTCAAAGCACGGTATGACAAACATATCTTAGGAGGCGGGAATTAACGAGCATGCTCACTCCCGCAAATACAACTAGTGTAAGTACAACTAGTGTAAGTACAGCTGACCATGAATAACAACAACAACAACATTATTCTCGTGACCGGACCGACCTTGCATTCTTCTGCAATATCCTGTTTCTACATTCCCTCAATATAAACACAGCAACAATGCTTACCAACATGAGACATTCGCCAAAAGCTGAGAGTTTCTATTCAGGTATTTAATGAAGGTACTGATCAAAATTAAGCTAATTCCGTGTATAAGTTATTGTTTTTTAATCCTTACGAACAATGGTGATGGGCTGGTCTATCAGAGTGAGAACTGAGCGATCTCTGCCATACCCATAGCTTACTCTGACTGTTCCTTTTACTTATATATTTCTAGATCTCAAGTGACGGCGTCTCTTGCGTGGATTGACCTCCTAATCTACCAAGATTGGAAGCCAAAGCGTCACATCTTTCCTTTGCCCCTCAACTTTCTCTTCATAATTGCTGAGGGGCACAGGGCCCTGGGTGGGGCTTTGGTTTCCCGGGCGTTTCTGCACCCTCCTCAGCTCCCCGCCATGGAGTGGCTTCGGTCACCCAGGCTTTATTGTGGTCGGCGGGGAGAGTTCTGTGGGGGCGCTCGGTTATGGCCTTGGCCTTGCTCGGGGCCTTGGGGCTGTTCGGCCAGGCAGCTTGGGGAAAAACAACAACAACAACAACAACAAATCAACATAATCGTACATTGTGACGAATGAAGTATCTACAAAACTCTATTCTTGACCAAGACAACAATTACATTATTAACTGCCTTGATGGTGTAATGGTTACAGTGTTTAAAATCTGTATGTTTCTCAGTTACTTGTTCGTCAAGGGGAATCCACGCAATGCGAGCTAAGCTCATTATTATCGCGCCTCCTTAACTGGGAATGTATTGCGTGAAATGCATGTTAAGTGTTTTATGTATTGTTGGAATTGCTGTGGATGTGTGTGTAGTCTGTATTTTAGCCAATTGGCGACATCGGAAACGAAGGCTTAGGGTGGATCTGTATGGTACCATTCTCACTATAGACGGTACCGTCTCACCCGAAGGCTTAGGTAGCCATCAGCTTAGGTGAACCATATGATACCCATCTCGCCTTGTACTGTACCATTTTTGCCAACCCCAGATGGGACGTCACAATGTCGTCCACTTATTCCAGGTACCTATTTACAGCTAGGTGAACTGAGGCTAACACATGAAAGGAGACAAGCCCAATTTGTCTCCGCCCGGCCGGGGATTGAACCCCCGGCCCCTCGTGTGTGAGACGAGAGCTCTACCACTAGGCTACGGGCTGTGTGTGGTAACCCCGGTTCGAATCCCGGTGGACCACATGGTTACTTTCATTAATTTCTTTTGGAGGTGTTTGGTGTTGGAGTGAAATTAATAAAAATAGATAATTAGGACATATTATATTACCACCACAGCAACAAATTGAAACTACTGTATAGGCTATATAACTAAGATATCGACCAGGCACTAATTGTCCTTTTGTCCTATAAACTTAACTGTATGAGCTTAGTGAACTGGGAAACTAAGATAAGAACAGAAACATGAGCGTCCATGTCCAAGGTTTATTTAGCATAAGTGTAGATATTGTGGTCACTTATACATATATTAACCCTTTCACGCATTTATGACGCAGAGGTTGCCAGATCAGCAATAAGAAATAAGAGTTCTCACTCTTATAATTACCTCTCCAAAATTAGTTTTCTGCCCACAGCTAACTCAAAGACAACTGCAGAGGTTGAAGTAACTAAACTAAAGGTTTCTAAATACCCCTGATGGTAACAAAGGCTTTAAATCATCCCCAATAGGCTCAACACAGCTAACTCAAAGACAACTGCAGAGGTTGAAGTAACTAAACTAAAGGTTTCTAAATACCCCTGATGGTAACAAAGGCTTTAAATCATCCCCAATAGGCTCAAAATCGCATCATATGTGTGAAAGGGTTAATAATATTAATAGTGCATAATAACACATACAACCACCCTACATTACTGCCAAAATAACCACAACTACCCTATATCACCACCACAATAACCACAACTACCCTATATCACCAGCACCAGAAAGCTAGGAATCCTCCTCCCCTTGTAAAATTCTCCTACTCGACGAGACAGAGCAAGGGGCAAGGGAACGCAAAGTAGTCCCGGACCCTAAGAAATGGAACTTTAAATTATGTTTCTGTTCGGGCTGTGTCTTGAGTCAGCCACCCCCAGCAATAGGGTATATGCCTGAGTACGTACAGTATATATAATACATACTGTACATACACACATACCCCACATCACCACCACCACAATAACATAAGCACATACAACTAATTTACTCTGGAGCTTTTCCTTCGAATCTAATCTTCTCCTTTAATTCTTCTTATTTCTGTCTACTTGATGTCTTATTTTCCTTTATATTCCTAACTTTCCCTATAGCGAGGAACCGTTTTAAAGGCCCGGTTGAGGTGGGAATACTCGGCCGACCCCACAAGAAGAAGAAGAAGACGAAAACAAAGAATACGAAGACGAAGTAGAAGGAGAAGAAGAAGTCGAACCCTACATCACCACAACAACAACAACACCAACACCAACAAGTACACCTAGGCAACATCTCAGCACACCACAATCATAATATCGTGACCTGTTCTACACTCAACCCCCCCCCCTTGAATAAAATGAAAAAGACGTCGCCGGTACAGAAGGGGTTAAGGGGGAGGTACTTGCTTTTTCTGGACCCCCTTTTTCCTCAGGTTTAGCCCCATTACTTCTGAAACGTTCGCTTCATTAGTTTGGCGATTTAAAGATATTTCGCCCAATTTTCTTGCCAATATTAAGACCTATCATGCAATTTAGGAACTTTTCCTGGAGAGCGATAGCGAGCCTGTAATTTAAGTGGAACCGGCCTTCGGCCGGAAAATCTGTCTATCGAAAAATGTACAAATGGGTCTTGAAGGGAGATCTTGGCGGTGTATTTTTAACCCTCTCACATCCTGACGCGATTTTTGAGCCTATTTGGGATACTTTAAAGCCTTTGTTACAGTCAGGGGTATCTATAAACCTTTAGTTTGTTTACTTCAACCTCTGCAGTTGTCTTTGAGTTAGCTGTGGGCAGAAAACTAATTTTGGAGAGGTAATTATAACAGTGAGAGTAATCTATTTCTTATTGCTAATCTGGCAACCTCTGCGTCCTATGGTCGTGAGAGGGTTAAGCTGGATGGAGGTCGAGGGAGGAAACTAAAATACATATACCGGTATACATCTATACAATCATATATACATCTATACATAGCCTATGATAGCGCAGTTGGAAAGTGTGTGCATGCTTAGATTGATATGCAGGATTCGAAACTGCATAATAAATCGTAGGCTTGTCCACCATTCTTTAACTGTCTTCGTAGCGCAATGGATAAATGCACTGAATTTGGGTGTAAGCATCCTAGGTTCCCTGGACTGCCACATGTATTTGTTGTTGTTGTTGTTGTTGTTCCCCAAGCTGCCTGGCCGAACAGCCCCAAGGCCCTGAGCAAGGCCAAGGCCATAACCGAGCGCCCCCACAGAACCCTCCCCGCCGACCACAATAAAGCCTGGGTGACCGAAGCCACTCCATGGCGGGGAGCTGAGGAGGGTGCGGAAATGCCCGGGAAACCAAAGCCCCACCCAGGGCCCTGTGTCCCTCAGCAATTATGAAGAGAAAGTTGAGGGCAAGGGAAAAATGTGACGCTTTGGCTTCCAATCTTGGTAGATTGGGAGGTCAATCCACGTTAGAGACGCCGTCACTTGAGATCTAGAAAATATATAAGTAAAAGGAACAGTCAGAGTAAGCTATGGGTATGGCAGAGATTGCTCAGTTCTCACTCTAATAGACCAGCCCATCACCACATGACTAGAACCCAATCCTCTCAGCATCAGCTAGGAAAGGCCCTAGAAAGCCGCCTTTGGCGGGGGGATAGCTCCCCTATTTCAACCCTTTTCGGGGTTGGGCACCCGCCCACATGTATTTGTTGATTTCATTAATTGAGTTTAGGAGTAAAGTCGGTTGGTGGAGGTAACATAATAATAATAATAAGGTATATAAATAAGCAAATGAATATGCCCATCCCCCCTTAAAATATCTCCTCTGATAGATGGAACCGTAACAACAAGGAAAATATAGATACATAAGATAATGGAAAAGAACAACAACAGAGGCAAGTACTGTATAACAAAAGAAAATAAATTTTGATAACAAATAATGAAAAAACACATAACAAAGATATTAGTAGAAAATAAAATAAATATATGAACGATGAAGATACATAACAAACAAAACAAACAAAAAAAACACACACAAAACCAAAACAATAAACAAATAAATTAATAAAATAAATAAATAAAATAAATAATAAAATAAATTAAATATTATGTCTATCTATCTATTGCCTGACGCCGTGATCCCCGAAGGGGTGGCCACGAACGAACCGCCCCCATGCACCTCTGTCCCCAGTCAGTCGACGCCCCTCCCCCCAACCAGCACCGCCTTCGTTCATACACTTCCTCACTCCATCCTTCCACCTCTCATTCGGTCTACCTCTCCCTCTCTGTCCCTCCACCTCGCTCTCGTACACCCTCTTAGTCATTCTCTCGCTTTCCATACGTTCCATATGGCCGAACCATCTCAAATTATTCCTTTTCACACTTTCCAGCACATCTACCTCCACACCACACCTCCTTCTTACTTCCTCATTAGCCTGTCTATCCCTCCATGTAACTCCGCACGCACTTCTAAGTAATTCATTTCCACTGCTCTCACTCTTGGTCTGAGTCTCTCAACCAACGTCCATGCTTCGCTTCCGTAAGTCAGTGTCGGGATTACCACACTGTCATGCAAGGACTTCTTCACTTCCATACTGACCACCCTATTTCTTGTTACTGCTTTCAGCATTCCTACAACCCTCTTCCCCTGTTGTACCCTCTCCCGCACTTCTTCATCCATAGTCCCATCTTTACTCAACACACTGCCCAGATACTTAAAAGAGTTGACGATCTCCATAGCCTGACCGTTCAGCTTCACCTCACACTCTGTGACTCACCCCTTTCGAAGACCATAACCTTGCTCTTCCCCGCATTTACCTTCAAATTCCGTTTTTTTGCACACTGTTCCAAACTCATTTACCAGACCCTGCAACTCCCATTCATTATCACTCATCAGAACTGTATCATCCGCAAACAGCAGTATAGGTAGCTTCCACTCAATTCCCTCCCTTTTCAGCGATACACCAACATGATTAAATAGCACTGTATGAATATTCCCATATTCAAAATATGCTATAGGGGTGCAATGCCTGGTGAGTTATCTGCTCAACAGGTGGCGTTGTGTGTATTTACCTATTTGTATTTACCTATTTGTAGTATACAGGAGTTGAGCTTTTTAGGCTCGTATTGTCCCGCTTCCTGAGTTACAATTATCTAACTTTGCCTTAAAAATATGAATGTTTTTGGCACACACCACTTCCTCTTCCAACTGATTCCACTTCTTATACTTCTGTAAGGGAAACTATACTTTCTCACATCTCCTTTACATCTTCCTTTCATTAGTTTATATCTATGCCCCCTAGTTCTACCATTATCTTTCACAATATAACCCTTCTTGTCCACCTTTTCGAGTCCTCTCACACATTTGTACATCATAATCATATCGCCTCTCTCCCTCCTATCCATTAGAGATGGTAAATCTAATTTCTTTAATCTCTCCTCATATGGTAATTCTCTCAGTTCTGGTATCATCCTAGTTGCAGCTCTCTGAACCTTCTCCAGCTTCTTTATATGCTTTTTTAGATGTGGTGCCCACACCACTGCCGCATACTCCAGTCTTGGTCTCACCAATGTTTTTATTATTTTCTCCAGCATCTCCTCGTTTATATAGTTAAAGGCTATTTTTATTCTGTTTAGCAGTCCATATGTTTCTCCCACTATCTTATTAATATGATTCTCAGGTGAAAGATCACTCCTAACAGTTATCCCTAAGTCCTTTTCTTTCTCTGATGGGTTAATAGTGTTTTCTCCTAACTTATATTCCGTATGAGGCCTTCTTTTACTTACTCCCATTTCCACTACATGACATTTATTTGTGTTAAATTCCATTTTCCACTTCTTGCTCCATTGATCTATCCTATCCAAATCCCTCTGTAATTCCCTACCACTGTTTTCATCTTCTATACGCTTCATGATCTTGGCATCATCTGCAAACATATTCATATATGCATTTATATCCTTTGGCATGTCGTTAATGTATATTAGAAACATTATGGGAGCCAGCACCGCTCCCTGCGGAACTCCACTTGTGACATCTTTCCACGTAGAAAATTTATCTCTGATAGTAGTCCTCATCTGTCTCCCTGAAAGATAGTCCTCCATCCAATTTAACAAACTACCCTGAATCCCTCCATACTCTTTTAATTTCCACTTCAGCCTGCTATGCGATACTCTGTCAAAAGCTTTCTTCATGTCAATATATACGCAATCCACCCATCCATCTCTCTCTTGTAATATGTCAACCACTCTGTCATAAAAACTGAGTAGAATTGTAACACATGAGGTACCCTCCCTGAATCCAAATTGCCTGTTAGATAGTAGATTATTCTTTTCCAAGTAAATCATCCATCTTTTCTTAATTATTTTCTCACAGATTTTGCACACTATACTAGTAAGTGACACAGGTCGATAATTCAATGGATGTTCCCTGTTCCCACCTTTATAAATCGGTACAATGTTGGCTCTCTTCCAGTCCATTGGTAATTTTCCCACTTCCAGAGAGTATTTCATTATCTCATATAAGGGTTTCACTAGTTCGTCAGCACATTCTTTCAAAATCCATCCCGCTACATTGTCAGGTCCCACTGCTTTTTTCACATCTAGTCCTTTCATTATTTCTACTAGCTCCTCTGGGAGAAAATTAATCTCTCCCAGTTTATCACCAATTTCATCTACCGGTACTTCTTCAAAGTTATCATCTTTAGTATATACTGAGTGTAGTGTATTGTTCATAATTTCACACATATTCTGGTCGTCATCATAAGTGGTCCCCTCAACCTTCAACCTGACTATTCTATCCCTTACCTTCATTTTACTATTTATAAACCTATAGAACAGCTTAGGATCACTCTTACATTTTTTCACAATGTTCTTCTCATATTCTCTGGCTTCTTGTCTCCTGATTGCAGCATATACATTTCTTAATCTCTTGTATCTGTTCCAAGTTTCTCTATTACACCTTTTTCTAGCTGCCTTCCATGCTTGGTCTCTCTTTTCCTTGGCTTTCCTACATTTTTCATTAAACCAATCCTTTTCCTTCGCTGACCTATTACCTTGTTTAGGGACATATTTATTAACTCCTTCTTCATATATTGTTTTAAATACTCCATACTTCTCGTCTACACTATTTCTCTGATGTATTTCACTCCAGTCAACATCTCTAAAGTATTGTCTCAGTGATTGGTAGTCTCCTTTTGCATAGTCAAACCTAGTTTCCTTGTGCTCCTCCCTCTCCTCCATATTGGAATAACCCAATAGGATTTCTATATCCATTACAACGTGATCGCTCTTGCCTAAAGGTGGTAAGTATTTTATATCAGAAATTACATCTGGGTCTCTAGTAAACATTAGGTCCAATCTGGATGCTTCATCATTTCCCCTTCTTCTTGTATTTTCCTTTATATTTTGCACTAATAAATTTTCTGTTACCATATCCAGTAGCCTATACCCCCACGAGTTCACGTTGCTACCAGCTTCTCTCTGCTCCCAATCCACCTCTTTACAGTTGAAGTCCCCTACTATAATTAATTCATTGTTTCTACGAGTTAATTTTTCAATACAAATAATCATCTCATCTTTGATAAATTTGTATTCCTCCTCTTCCCAAGCCCCTGTGTAGGGCGGCATGTAGGCCACTACAATATCCGCCTTTTGATTGTCATCATCTGTCAATTCTACTGCTAATATTTCCGCTTTACTATTATTCAGATCAATCATTCTTGTTTTCAATTTATTATGTGTAAGAATTAGCACCCCTCCCCCCATCTTGTCTTCTCTATCCCTTCTCCAGATATTATAGTTGTTCCATCCCATTCCCTCCAAACTTATCCCTTTATTTAGTTTAGTTTCACATAGACACAATATTAAGGGCTCTTCCTGTCTGATGTAATCATTTATTTCTAATTTCTTTGATAGCAGCCCATCCACATTGCTATAGACCATCTTGCACCTGTTGCTTTTACCATTATGATTGATATTCCCTGTCTTTATCCTACTATTTCCCCTTCCTGTTGCACCTCTCCCTCCAATCCTTCTTCCTGTACCACCACTTCTTTTCTCCCCCCCTCCGCCCCTATCCTCTCCCCCTTCTTCAGGTGCCACTTCCTTACTTTCCCATCCATGTTTCTGTAGAAAAAAAAGCCCTTCTCCACTTCTGATCTATTATCGTTCTTTTCTTTGACTTCTCTATTTATTTCTCGAAATTTTTCCCTCTCTTCCGCATTTAAATCTTTCCTTAGTTTAACATTTCTGTATTCCCCCTCCTGACTTAACTTCCAGCTGGATCTGAGTACCTCCTCTGCTACTTTGGTTGACTTAAATCTAATCTTCATTGGCCTCATTTCTCCTTTCTTGTATTTCCCTAGTCTCCAACAATCCTCTACCTCTCTCTTCCATCCCTCCTTATCTTGTCTATCTATCACATCAATCATCTTCTCAACTTTCTTCATCTCCACACCCTTTCTCGTATTTCTATCTAATATTTCCCCTTCTACATCTCCAAACATAATTACACATCTCTTCTTATCAATAATATCACTGACCTGTTTCTCATTTTGTCTGATGGCATTAACTACCCTCTTGTTCAGGTTCTCCTCCTGCTGTCCCTTTTGCTCCTCAATAATTGCTTTTAGTTGTACCTCTGCTTCACCCACTCGATCACCCCAGACATTTTTCATTTGAGATACCTCTTCCTCCATTTTTTGTGTCCTGTCCTGATTTGTTTCCACTCCTTGTTTTAGCCTAGCATTCTCCTCCCTCAATTCACGAATCTCTCTCTCAGCCCTCTCCCTATACCCATCATCTATCTCTTTCACTCTCTCATTTAAATGTTCTTTGTATTCCTTAATCTGTTCTTTTAAAGCCACATTCTCAGATACCAATTCGTTGACCCTAGCAGTTAGATCATTTAAACCCTCCCCCGGGACACAGCTCTCTTCCACTACAGTCCCAATGGTCTTCCTCCACCCCTCCATTTCCTTTCTCCACTTTATCAGCCCCATCAGATTCCTGTTCAGGAAGATGATCTGGTCCTCCTTACCTTCAGGAAAGCCTGAATAATCCCCTTCCTCGTCATAAAAACATTCCCCACTCATATCCGTGGCTTCGATGTCAGCCATTGTTGTTGTCATGTGACGTCACCAGCCTTACCAGCTGATTTCTCAAAACAAACTCTCTAAGTTTCGTTTAAACATTCATATTTTTAAATAGCTTTGACTGAACACTTTCCTGTAATAATATTATTAGCGGGACAATACACAATAATTTCCTGTATACCCCACTTTAGGCAAGTCAGATGGTAGTTTGAGGAGCGCCAGCCAACGACGTCCGCTCCCACTCGTCTCTTGTGTGTGTAAGTGTGAGAGTCCGAGTGTAGGGGGTGTCACAGTGAAGCACGGGAACGAGGTGGCTTCAGAGATGGGGTCGTTTCGGGCCATGAGTGAGCACCGTGCCTCATGTGAAGGCAAGATGGCAGGTGCTCGTTATACTCTACGTGCTTCACATGTCTCACTCCCTAGACTGGAACAAGACCTCACGGGCTTCACTGTTCATTGTAAAGCGGTGAATGTTAAGGCTCTCAGCCTATGCTCGAGAGGAAGTAAGTTGGAATATAGAAAAAAAAAAAAAAAAAAAAAAAAAATGCACTGCTCTTGATAGTATTTCTTTCATGACTCCATCCATATATACAGTAAACAACCACGGGGACATCACACACCCCTGTTTCAAACCAACATTCTGGTCAAAGAACTCGCTCTGCTCACTCTCCACACGTACTGCCGCCTTTGCACCCTCATACATGCTCTTCACTGCTTTCAGCAACTTGCCATCTACTCCGTATATTCTAAGTACTTTCCACAAACCTTCTCTATCCACTCTGTCATAGGCCTTCTCCAAGTCCATAAAGGCAACATACACCTTTTGCTTCTTCTCCAGATATTTCTCCACAACACAATTCAGGGTAAAAATCTGATCTACACATCCTCTTCCCTTCCTAAAACCTCCCTGCTCGTCGCCTATCCATTTCTCCGTTCTCACTCTCACTCTCTCAATCACTACCCTACTGTATACCTTCCCTACTACGCTTAGAAGACATATTCCTCGGTGGTTACCACACTCCTCTTTCTCCTTTGCCCTTATACCATATCCATTACACATGCCTTGTTCCACACCAAGACACCCTCTGCCATTTAATATTCCCCTTCATAGCTTCTTTCATTAACCCATTCTGTACCGGGGACGACCTTTTTCATCCTACTCTGGCAACTACAGTATTGGACGATTTTATTCAGCTTAGTAAGGACCTCTAGCAATACTAAGGCTTCTAACGATCTCAACCGACCCTTTTAACTACCACAGATCCTTCCTAAGCTGCATACTATCGTCTATTATAGCAAGAATAAAATACAACACACGTCGTTGGTACTCAAGGGGTTAAAATTTGTTACCAGCTTCTGATCAAGCCGGATTCACACGAACGCTTATACCGGAAAAATCCGATCTTCAACTTTAACCTTTGGAGTACCAGCGACATGCAATATCTTATTCTAGCTATATTTAGACGATATTATGCAGCTTAGGAAGGATCTGTGGTAGTTACAAGGGCTTCGATGAGAAGGTTTGAAGCCTTATTGTTGCTAGAGGTCCTTCCTAAGCTGAATAAAATTGTCTAATAGTTGCCAGAGTATGATGAAAAGGACGTCCCTGGTACGGAATGGGTTAAGGGGAGGTTTTTAGTTTGTTCCCTAGACCTACGTCAAGCCGTATTTGATCTATCAATTCTGCTAAATATTTATGACTTCAGCTCCAACTTCCTTAAAGCCTGAAACTCGTAACTGGTCAATTCAGACCAGAGTTGACGAAAAAGGTTGAGGGGAAAATGCGTTCTTGTAAATCCATTTAACCCCTTCAGCACGAATTGTCTTCATATTCTGGTTACCCTTACACAATTTTTTGAGCATATTATCTATCTCTAGGACTCAAAGGGGTAAATACGATCTCAATAAACCCTCTGAATAACACAGGTCCTTCTAAAATTGCATAAAATTGTCTAAGTTTAGCCAGAATTAGAGGAAAAGTTGGTGTCACCGTACTAAAAAAAAAAAAAATGGAAATCTGCGTAACCCTTTCGCTGCAGGTGACGTTCTGGAATGTTTTGGCAAGTTACAGCAATTTTCAGGCTATAAAAGCCTGTAAAAAACGTAAAAATCGAGTGTCAGTGGGCGGGAGCGTGAGGGGCCCACCTCCGACCCTCAGAGCACCGAGCGGCTCACTGAGCTAGGCTGTGTCTCGCGCGGGTCTCTCTCTGTCTCTTTCACCAGTGTAGCCAAGCGAGCGAGTGTTACATAATAGCGGGGTTCCCGCGTTTCACTGGGACCACTGCGGGTGAACCAGACCACATACAGGGTCCGTTCTGTTTTGAAGCTATTTTCGCCTAGTTTTCGGCAGAATACACTTCATTTAATGCAGATGCTTGATTTATCATTCAGGAGTGCCTGAATATGCCCTAAATAGCCCAAACATAGCTGCAGCCAAAGGGTTAAGGGGTTAAGCATGACTTCACAAAATTAAGACTGACCATGATTTTACCGGGGGGGGGGGGGGGGGTAATTTTTTGCTTCTCTTCAAACTTGCTTCATACCCTACTTTCCTTTCCTTCCTTGAGTTACTGCTTCACCACTTTATAATTAACTTAGTTAGTTATGTAGAGCAGATTAACCAGACCACTGAGCTCCATACGGAACTCTCATAGGTCTCTTAAGGTGGTGGTGGTGGTGGTGGTGGTGATGATGATGATGATGATGGTGGTGATGATGATGATGATCATAATTATGATGGTGGTGGTGGTGGTGGTGATGATGATAGTGGTGGTGATGATAATGGTGGTGGTGGTGATGATGATGATGATGATGATGATGATGATGATGATGATGATGATGATGATGGTGGTGGTTGTGGTGGTGGTGATGATGATGATAATGGTGGTGGTGATGATGGTGGGGGTGGAAATGATGCTGATGATGGTGGTGGAGGTTGAAATAATGATGATGATGATGGAGTTTATTTTTATAATACATACATACATACATACATAAAATTTTAAGACTGAGTGTTCCACACATAAGTGCAGTTTCAGTCTCTTGTCCTAATGGCCGTACGTCCTCTTTGGTAACTAAAAAAAACAAATGCCGCCAAAATAAAACCAATCGCGCTTCATTATTTCATCACAAACTAATCAAAGCAGACCGCCGCCACCCCGGTGGCGGCGCTCTGTTTTTTATTTTTATTTTATTTTTATCTTTTTTTTTAACGATTAGTTTAACCAGACCACTGAGTCACAGCATGAGACTCTTATAGGGCTGGCCTTGGCTAGCACTAAGGGTATAGGAATGTTGGGTGCGGATCAGGGTAGTAATGAGAGTGAAATGTCCGGTCTTGGGTATAAGAATGGAAGGGGATGAGACAAATCAAAATTTTATCAATGAGCAAACAGACTGTAAGAAAACGGACAATACAGTAGATGGAAAAGGTAGGAGAATCCGACAGTATATCAGAGTAAGTCTTCCTGCCAAAACATAAAGTACGTTGGTGAGAGTATAGCGGGCATTCAATAAGGACATGACGTATAGACTTGTTGTCTTACCCCAGATAAAATTATTAAACTCACCTTGGAAGTTAACAAAACGAGCTTAGACATTTTTCAACACCACGGTGTACTTCCTACTACACGTACTAGCTGGTAAGTATAAGGGTTAGTCTTGTATCCAACGGCCTAGGTACTAGCGACACATATTACTGGTAAGTAAGGGTTAGTCTTGTATCCAACGGCCTAGGTATTAGCGACACATATTACTGGTAAGTAAGGGTTAGTCTTGTATCCAATGGCCTAGGTACTAGCAAAACACATTACTGTACTGGTAAGTAAGGGTTAGTCTTGTATCCAACGGCCTAGGTACTAGCAACACATATTACTGGTGTAAGGGTTAGTCTTGTATCCAACGGCCTAGGTATTAGCGACACATATTACTGGTAAGTAAGGGTTAGTCTTGTATCCAATGGCCTAGGTACTAGCAAAACACATTACTGTACTGGTAAGTAAGGGTTAGTCTTGTATCCAATGGCCTAGGTACTAGCGACACATATTACTAGGTAAGGGTTAGTCTTGTATTCAACATACTAGGTCTAGGTTAGGTTAGGCTACTTCGTTAGGTTAATGACAATGGATCAGGTGGTAGGTATGGGTTAAACTAGGAAAACCCGAGCCAACTTTGGATATTCGATTACATCTACTGTTTTTTTTTACTTTGAAAACTCGGAAAATCCGAGCCAGCTTTGGCCAAAAGTTGGCTCGGGTTTTCCAATTTTAGGGTTTTATGGGTTTCAAAAATGTGAAAACCCGAGCAAAGTTTCTTTTATATACGTTATTATCGCTTTTTACCCCTGAATTTCCCTGTACTTCATAGCCGTCCCCACTAGTGGGGGGCGTGTTTTTAGATTGTTGGATAATGGGTAAATACTAATTTCCGAGTCCTTGATATAAAACAACTGTATAGTGTATACCAAAGACAAAATTATATAAACAAAATAATTAATGGTGAAATTGAGTTTGGTCCAGCTGATCACATTGACCTATTGAAATATTCTACATACTTTCCCTATACTGTACCTGCTTGAGATGTTTGAGGTAGAAAAGCACAACATTGACACTTGATTCATCAAGTTGACCCCAGAGGCTGCTGACAAAGGCACTTGGATGGAGATGGTCCGGAGTACAGTAGATATATCCCAAGGAGGCAGCCGCAACACTCACTTGACGGCCGCAGGGCTAGCATGGACCTGGGACATAGTATAATTATTATGTAAAACTTAATAAAATAAACAAACCAAAACTTATACGAACACAGAAAAAACACAAAAAAACTAATCAAAATAGCTATGTGGAAACAACGATTAAGTAAAATAATACTTTATAGATAGATAGATAGACAATCCACCACATAGGGTGTACATTACTATATGAGCAAGTTAATCTGTTCAGTTGTTTTTCAGTTATCTCCTACATGGCAAGATCTAATATTGTACTAATTTCACAATTCTGAGATTTCTGTAAACTGCTAAATGTTTAGGCATAAGTCAAATCATACCATAGTCCTTCAAATACCGGTAGTGCTACTCTAGGAACCCCTGCACAATCACCTGCTGTCAAAGGTGAAAAACATTTTCTTGGGACAGTTATAACACGCTGATAATGAAACATTCCCTTTAACCCTTTCACGCACAGGACGCGATTTGAGCCTATTCGGGGATACTTTAAAGCCTTTGTGACCATCAGGGATGTTTAGAAACCTTTCAGTAGCACAGGGATCAGAGCCAGGTCAAATTACATATGCTTCCAATTATGGTATTGCAGTAATTCCTCACTAAAAGTTGTTGCTACTTTCCGGGAAACTAAACTTTAAATTAAACAACTTTAAGTCAAGCCATTATTTTTTGTCCATTTTTGTCCAAATTAATAATGAAGCATAACAACTTTGAGTGAATTTTGCTTCCTAAATATTGAACACTGCAATAATGAAAAACTTAAAATAAGTCAATTTTAAGGGAAGGCAGACCGTTTTGCTGGACCCCCTTCTCCCTAATGTTTAGCCCCACTAGTTTTGAGATTATAAGACCTTCGGCCCATTAGTTTGGTGATTTTAACGCCTTTCACCCCATTTCGTTGTCAATTTTAAGACCTTTCGTGCCATGTAGGTGTCTATTATTTCCTGGCGAGCGATAGCGAGCCTGCAATTTTAAGAGGAACCGGCCTTCACCCGGGACATTTTTCTACCAAAAAATGTACAAATTTATCTTGAAGGGGTGTTTAGGGGGTGTTTTTCTAAGCTTGATGGAGGTCTAGGGAGGAAAATAAAACAATATATGAATAAATTAATTAATAGACCAAACAAACGGTCAGTCTCCCCTTAAGTGAGGAGTGACTGCACTGTACAGTATATAGTTACCTCAAGATGCTGTAGGAGTCTTGTAGGACGGTTCTGTCTCCTCTGACTGTGGGTTGGTTACAAGTAGTGTGGAGGGAGATGGCAAGATACAAGACACAGGATCCTCCGGTATATGTATACGGATGGCATCTTTTCTGAGACTATGATTGGAGGCACGGGTGTGACAACGACAATAGAGCAAGGAAGTTGAGTGTCCTTTATTGAGTCCTTGCTTGGATGAGTTCTAGTGGGAGTGGAATTGGTTGGTAGTGGTTGGGTGGAGGAGAGTGGGGAGGCTGAAGTGTTCGATGGTGGTGGCTGGGTGGAGGAGAATGTGGAGATTACGGTATTTGGTTGTGGTGGCTGGGTGGAAGAGGATGGTGTTGTGGTCTCCCATGATTCCAGTATGTGGGCCACCTCACGGAAGCCACCCAGAAATTTTGCACTCCCGCTACAGCTCTCCAAACCTGAAATGAAGTACAGTATGTGGATAGATTAGTGACTGGGTGAATTACTGAGGAGCAGTGTGCTGCTCCCAACATTCACATATTGAAGTGAAATATGGACAGCAAATGATGACCTCTCTACACTAAGACAGGTAGATATGAGTTATTTCAGAATGGCATCTGGTGTGAACAGGCTGGATGAACCAAGTAATAAGTAGGTGTATGAGCCTTTTTCAATGGGAGAGGAAGTTCTGGGCATTGAGTGTGGAGTAATTGAGTGTATACAGTAAAGAAAATTACCCCCCGCCAAAGGCGGCTTTCTAGGGCCTTTCCTAGCTGATGCTGAGAGGATTGGGTTCTAGTCATGTGGTGATGGGCTGGTCTATCAGAGTGAGAGCTGAGCAATCTCTGCCATACCCATAGCTTACTCTGACTGTTCCTTTAACTTATATATTTTCTAGATATCAAGTGACGGCGTCTCTTCCGTGGATTGACCTCCCAATCTACCAAGCCAAAGCGTCACATTTTTTCCCTTGCCCCTCAACTTTCTCTTCATAATTGCTGAGGGGCACAGGGCCCTGGGTGGGGCTTTGGTTTCCCGGGCGTTTCCGCACCCTCCTCAGCTCCCCGCCATGGAGTGGCTTCGGTCACCCAGGCTTTATTGTGGTCGGCGGGGAGGGTTCTGTGGGGGCACTCGGTTATGGCCTTGGGATTGCTCGGTGCCTTGGGGCTGTTCGGCCAGGCAGCTTGGGGAACAACAACAACAACCCAGAGATGGTATGGTCATGTACAGTCACGGTCATTAATGCTGATACAGTCAGTACATACATTTTTTAAGCTGTCTCGGGCTAAATTGAATCTCCTTAAAACTTATCTAGCTGATGCATGCAATTTGGACGTTTGCTTTATTAGTTCGAGATTTCAAAATGCATCCAAATTAATGATTGCAACAGTACATAGAATGAATGCGTACAGTATGCCAAGAAAGATACCGGAGGCCATGCATGCAGCCGTGGTGCTGCGCCAAACTCCAGACCTACGCATGTGTGGCCATCCCCCTTGTTCTAATCACTGATGATGACATCTGTCGAAACGTCTAAAATACAAAATTTGTTCGCTGCCACTCTTGTTATCTTATTCCTGGTAACCTAATCTAATGTACTGTAATTAAGTTAAGTAAAAATACATCAAAATAGAATCGTGATTATGCGCAAAATATAGCGGCGCCACGGATGTGGCCATGGTCTCCAGATAGATACAAGACAGTCAAGTGAGTGGGACAGCTGGTAGTGGTAAACTATATCAATTGTATGGGAGAAGAAAGTGGAAAAATATATTGAACAAATATTTCCACGTAGTGAAAGGAGCATTGTAGCACTGGCAAAGGAAGCATTTCTTGACAAACTAGCCTGGAAGCATTTCTGCCATGGCCACTCTTTAGCTGGGGTTTCCCAGGGGGAATTGAGGCATCAGAGATTATGATGATGATGATATGATGATGACAACTCGACCAGTAGACTGTTTCAATCAGTAGATCTCATGTAGCCAGCATTGTTATGTTAAGTACAGAACGTAAAACAGGGTTATAAGTTGGTACTGGGCATCCCCTCAGTTACCTAAATATCAGGTAATAGATAGATAGCTTCGGATATTACAGTGATGCTTGTCAAATGCTGGACTGTTGTATTTTTCAAATTATCTGGCGCCAGATTTCAGGACTTAAATTTACTGTACAATACAGACACTGCTCAATAAAAAAAAATCCTCAGTTTAATTTTTGTAATCGTTACATTATTCATTAACTGTGAAACAAAATTCTCATAAACTTGCTATCCTACATTATGAAGTTGTAAATGCGACAAAAATGGTGCATACTGACAAGATAAATGACACAAATAATTGATTAATTTAAAATTGTCTAATGTAATATCTTCATTTTTAGGAATGTTATTACAAAGTGAGCAAGTACTGTGATTTGAACAGAGTATACAAACCCATCAACTTACAGGAAGACAGTGAGCCTGGTGATGAGCCCTCCCCCTCATAAGCGTAATTCCTTAGGTCGTCCGGGTGGTGGTGGCTCTTCCCGGCTTTCTCTCGCTTCTCTGAGCCTCGTTTCCTCCCATTCCACCATCCGGTCTTTGCTGGTTTTCCCCCTTTGTCTCTACGTCTTCTCGGTTTTCTACTTGCAGTATGTCAACATCTGCACGGGAGTCAAGAAGAGTTTTCAAAAGTACAGTTGATGTAACATGTTCATTTTAACAAATAATTTATTCATTTTCCCACATGGCTTTTGGAATGAACAGGGTAATTCATTAAAATTTGTAATTATGTGGGTGGTGGTGGCTAGTTCCTGCGTTTTCTCACTTCTTTTCCTCTCCACTTCATTTCCTTCCCTTCCACCATATCATTTCCCTAGTTTGTCCCCCTTTGCTTCGTTCTCCTCTTTGCAGTATGTTGACATCGGAGTGAATATTAGGATAGCTAGGGACTCACATAATATTAGGATAGCTAGGGACTCACATAATATTAGGATAGCTAGGGACTCACATAATATTAGGATAGCTAGGGACTCACATAATATTAGGATAGCTAGGGACTCACATAATATTAGGATAGCTAGGGACTCACATAATATTAGGATAGCTAGGGACTCACATAATATTAGGATAGCTAGGGACTCACATAATACAGGTGGTATCTCATGTGCATTAAAACGCTGACCTTTAGAAGGAAGACGTTATCAGATACTTTTTGAAAGATCTGAGTTTTTATTTTTGGTCTGATTAAACTATGCAAGATTTTGGGGTTCTCTAGAGATGCAAAACTCTTTGGGGATAATTTTGTGGAAGCTAGTACTGTATGTAATTATTATCAGTATGATGGTTTGTGGAAGCTAGTACTGTATGTAATTATTATCAGTATGATGGTTTGTGGAAGCTAGTACTGTATGTAATTATTATCAGTATGATGGTTTGAGTACCTGCAACATCCGGGTTGGTGGTCCATGCCAGTTGACCGTTGGTTCTTGGTGGCCGAACCAGTTGTAGCTCCAATAGGTTGGGGGGGTCGGTGGTGTTGGGGGGGTCGGATGGGGGGCGGTGGTCAGTCTTCTCCGCCACCCCACCACCTACGTCACCCACCCCTGCTCGCCGGATGCACGAACGCTTGTGGTGGAGTATTGCACACACCAACACTGCCGAGATTAAACCTGTATATGAATTAAAATGTAAAACTTGCAAACTAAACAAACCAAAATTGAGACAAGGACAATATAAAGTCAAATTAAATTATCAAAATCGCTATGTGGAAACAACGCTTACTAAAATGAAAATTATTAAATAAAAGAACACAATTTTTATTCTGCTAACATTAGATCATTTTATAGTACAGTACTGTACAGGTATTCAGCTTACGAAGAGTAAAAACAATCTAAATTACTCTTTCGACTTTCACATACATACATGGTTTAATGTTATTTTTCATTACATTGTAATGGTTCAAACCAGTTGCCTTTTCATAGTTGGACTGTAGTACAGTATAATCTACGGCTGCAGCTGATGCAGCCATAAGTAAAACTGTACCTTAGTAAGATTCAACAAAGTCTCCCTGCATTACCTATCTGCACCAGAACAGCCTCAATAGTGCTACAAAAGACATTGCCACAACAAAACGTTTCTATACTGCATAGTATGACTATTGGTTCGAACGATCTCCTTTCCCTCCTTTAGTCGCCTTGTATGACACACAGTAATAGACGTGGGACGTATCCTTTTATCCTTCACTAAATGTGAAAGCCACCTTAACCCCATGGATTCTTAACAGAAGAAAATGGTTTAATAGAAGCCAGTTACATCTTCATTAGGATTTTAGACTCGGAAGCTCCCGCACCACCACTGTGAATGTTATCAGTACCGTTTGATAAGTGAGTTCCATGTTTTGCATGTATAGGGCTTCTTCACCTGATGGCTGCTCTCCTTGCTGCACATTCCACTGCAGGGTCTCTGTCAAACCCCCAAACCAGACCTTCATCCCAGGTCTCCCTCGATCTATTGACTGCTATCATTCCATCCACTTTCACACCTTTAACACACTTCGCTCAACCATCCTCATCCATTCTCTCCACATGGCCAGACCACCACAGTCTGCCATCCTGGGTTCGAGTCCTCAGAGTGCCACATGTATTTGTTGATTTCATTAATTGAGTGTAGATGTGAGCTTGGTTGGTGTAAAAAACATAATAATTACACATCACCTTGCTAATACACTTTATACCAAGTTCAGGTTAAAAAAAAAAAAGTAGTTCTATTGGCCATATTCTGCAACATGTGAGAAGGGTGCTGACAATCCCTAATCAATCACAGTATTGGAACTGAGTGCTGAACTGCTGATATATGAGAATGAACACAATACTGGTACCACTCTCTAGGTACTTATTTAGTTTTTCAAAGTGAAGGGTTTTATTGGATTAGAAAACTGGGAGGCAATCCCATCATTTGGAGAGGTATTTTCTAAGCTGCGTACGATCTTTAGGTGGTAGCTGGGAGTACTGTACTGTATATAAAAACTATTGCCATTGGTTTGGAATTACAGTACTGTACTGTAATTGATAAAAATAATCTTACAGTATTTTCAAATCTTATTTATTCTATTCTGGCTAATCCTAAATGATTTGCTATGCTTCTAATACGAAGTGGTCAATGAATTCTTCATTAATCTATAACTATCTATCTATCTATCTATCTATCTATTGCCAGATGCCTTACTCCCCTTAATGAGGGTGGCCATACACAGAAGGCCCCAAAGAGGACCTATTCCCTGTAAGAGGGACAACCCGAGCCAGTTTACTGAAGGACTTACTGGATTGACCACTCAATTTAGGATCCGTCCGACTCCAAGGCCCTCTATGTATCTTGTTAGCACTGTTTTTCACCAGTGGTGTTCGGCTAGTGCATCCACTAACCTGCCTTACACTTAGATAAGCAGTATGGATTTGTATTAGGTTTACTCCCCTAGACAGGTTGCCGACCAAGGCTGACGAGTCCCCATACACCCAGATTTTTATAAGGTTGTCTCCCCTAGATGGGTTGCCGATCAAGGCTAACGAGTCCCATCCACCCGGAATCTATAACTCAACTCATTTAAAAATTGCTTTCACTGCCCATAATGGTGACAGTAATTTTAAGTGGACCATCTCAACCACCCAGCTAATTCTAGCTAACAATAAGTTTGATCAAGATTGTTTGAGTAGATAATATAAAATCCCAATCAATCAATCAAAGAAGCAAATGAAATGACAATGTGTGACTCCATGCAAGTCTGCTATCTGTAACTCTTCTCATCGCAACTATACTTAATTATGATTTATCGGTTTGTTTCAGCCATGTGTGGCCTCTTCCATGTAAGGTTGTCACTTATTTAAACCACTATGTAAACAAGGTGTTCATAGAGACAAACTACATGACCATATAGATGATCTTGACATAAACTTAACCATGCAACTAATCCCTAACATAATACTAACCCGGAGCCCTACCTACAGTATCAATAGTCCAAGCTACTATGTATTATCTGATCTTGTAGCTAACCCAGAAGTGTATGGAAGCAGTATCAGTTGAAAGGTTCCTCCATATTTTGCATGGGTATTGCTTGGTCACTTGATAGGCGTCCTCGCTGCTGTATGATCCCTTGCAGCGTCCATGTCAAGTTCCCTAACCTTGAGATCCTTTCTCAAGGTTCCCAGGTTTTCTTCAATCTACCGACTACTTCCAGGGCGCCTCACCCAGACATTCTCTCCACATGGCTAAACTATTGCAGTCTGAACAGTATGTCTCACTGAAGTGACTGATACTCTATAAGAGTTTATAACAAATTGTTTTCTCAACTCTGGTTCTCAATGCTCTCTCTCACACTGTAGCATCATGCATCCTCCTCACCATGCTCATTTCAGTATGCTCAAGTCTTCAGGTGTCATTATCTTTGGCATCCCATGTCTCACATCATAAATCAGCACAATTCTCACATATTCACCTTAGTGTCTTAGTGCGGAAGGAGAGACCCTTTGTAAAAAGTGGTAGCAACTCTCTAAAATACTTCCACCCAGTTCTGATTCTTATGACTGAGCTAGTCTCTACACCCTATAGTGCTGATCATGTCACCCATATAGCAGATTTCATCGACACGCTCCAGACTCACATCCCAAATATCAAATCTTTCCACCCTTGGCTAACCTTGTCAGTTCCCACAGCACATACTACAAGAATACAAGTAAACAAGCAAAGCACTCAAACTACCTTTTACACTCTTACACTTTTTATGAACCCAATTATACACTTATATTCAACACACTTGACAGGTCCTGATGTGGCGGCGTCTACGCCGTGGGGCAACCTCCCGAGGCTGCCAACCGCGGATGGCTGCCGACCCTCCACAGCCGAAGACAAAATCAACGACCAGTGGAGGAAAACCGGATGCCGGCCGCGGGGAGCAGTTTCGGGAGCCAAACCGTCACAACCATCCCCTGCCCCCCTCCTGGGGGCACGGGTCCTTGGAACGGCTTCGGTCGCGCCGGGAATTTCCACACCTCTCACACCACACACACATCACACAGTTTTTCCTACACCGAGAAATGACTCTCCGGCTGTCATTTCTCGAAGACTTCTTCTAGCCGGAGACATTGAGAGCAACCCAGGAACCCACGTTCACATACATATGTCCAACTTGCTCAAAAACCCATCACTTCGAGTCGCCATACTAAGGGTTCAGTTCTCTGCAATTCATGCGGAGAACTGGACCCACTTCACCTGCACAACACTTGCCTCCAAGAAACACTACACAAACACCTGGACCTGTTCCTCATGCCCCTCCCTCGCCCAGTCAAATCCCTCACCTAAAACCCGTCCACCTCTCCTCCCCAACCCACCTAACCTTCCCATATCATCCACTCCCCCCCCTAAAACCCGTCCACCTCTCCTCCCTAACCCACCTAACCTTCCCATACCATCCACATCCTCAACTCAACAC
>JAVRFV010002311.1:922646-1011937 GCA_032716605.1 Paralithodes platypus
CAAAAGCTGTGCTTCCGTGCTGACTCCCTGCCTAGGCAAACTCTTTTGTCTCTGTCTATCCTCTAACGTCTTCCCTTCATGCTGGAAGTTTGCTCACATTCAACCTGTCCCAAAGAAGGGTGACCGCTCTCACCCTCCAACTATCGTCCAATTGCTCTCATCTCTTGTCTTTCTAAAGTTTTTGAAACTATTCTTGCTTCCAAATTTCTTAAGCATTCTCTTCTCATAATCTGCTCTCAGATCGCCAGTATGGCTTCCTTAACCCGGCAAGCGCGATAGGCCTCACGGAAGGCTTCCTATAGGGAACGCGATAGGCCTCACGGAAGCAGGACCATAAAAAAAGACTTCCATAAAAAAAAAGGGCCTATCAAAACAAAGGAATTTGTCTCTAGGTGAGATAATTCCCCTCCAGTACTCATCCATGTAAATCTCACCCACCCCCCTCCCCTCCTTCCCCACCTTATTCCCCCCTCCCTCCCCTCCTCAATTATCACCTATTTTTCCTCTTATTATCATCATTTATCGGTTATTTTTCTCTCCCGCGATAATGTAGCACAAGTGGGTTGCATAAAAGATCGTTATGCAACCCAGACACCGGCACACACCGCCCCGCTCTCCTCAGTTGACTCCCAGACAGCGAGAGGGGAAGGCTGCCTGTCTCTCTCTCTCGCCTGAGATTATGACCGGGTGGCCAATATCTTCGTTTTTCACCACCCAAATGCTTTTCCCACTTATTTTAGCACTCTTGAAGGTTCATATATACATCATATATGTAAAATAAAAGCATACCGAAAACAAATAATGGTTTATATTGTAAATATAACGAATTCTGTCAGAATCCAGGGCTAGAAATGCACAAATAACTACCCTAGCACCTACTGTCAAATCGCGCTTGTCAGGTTAAGGGTCGCTCTACTGGTGATCTTCTTTCATATCTTACTAACTCATGGTCATCCTCCTTTCGGGACTTCGGTGAGACTTTTTCTATTGCACTAGACATATCGAAAGCCTTCGATAGAGTCTGGCATAAATCTTTAACCCTTAACTATCGGCGCGCAACATAAGTCGAGTATAATAAATCTGGACTATCTGGCGACGCTCGACATAGGTCGTGTGGCAATTTCAGCACGTAATGTTGCTGAGAGAGAGAGACAAGTGGTGGCAGGAGAGTAGCGAGCGTATGACTGCTCCAGACCACCGCGGCGAACCTACTGACACGAATCCCACCTCCTCCCTCCCTCTCACTCGCTATATACGGAATTGTATGGGGAAAGTGCCTAATTACATGCTTTTTGCACTCGCGTTGCGCGGTTGTTGCAAGAAAACTAGCCATCATAAAAGGATCGTTATGGTGTCATTAGAAAGCTCTGTTTATGCCCTTTCAGGGATAGATACTTGTTTTACGCTCTGGGTCTTATTTAGGCATGAACATTATCACGTAAACAGCCCTATTTTGGCTAAAAACACCCCGCTGGGCGGTACATATAAATCAACCGCCTAGCCCGCTAATAAGGTGTTAATTTCTAAACTACCCTCCTTCGGTTTCTATCCCTCCATCTGTGCCTTTGTCTCTAATTTCCTTTCCGGCCGTTCCATAGCCGCGGTTGTGGACGGCATTGTTCACTTCCTCACCCTATAAACTCCGGTGTTCCTCAGGGCTCTGACCTATCTCTATTCTCTTTCTAATTATAAATGATCTCCTTAACTGTACCTTAACCCTCCAGCCCCGGCTATGTATTATATATATTCCTCGAAACCCGGGTGTTTTGGCCGAAAAACGTCTAGGCTAGGCTACCATTTGTTAATCAGACTGCTTCCCGCATTCCCGCGCATCCCCAAGCGTAGCTGTGTTATTTACCTGTAGAATGGCATTAAGTAGAGCTCTCTAAGTCAACTGGTTGAGCTGTGATGATGATTTCATTGGAGATAACTTTATGGCCAAAACAGCCACTTTACACTACTATTCGATACTTAACAACAACATACAGGCACACACGAACAAGCGACGCTCTCCTTCTTGTGGCCGGAGATGCGGGGCGTCGGTCCAGCCGGCTGTTGTTTACATGCGTCGGACCGACGCCTCGCACACGAAGCTCACAGGCTTTCAACCACTGGGCGTTCAAGAGGCCTTCCGGGTACCTGTTATATGCTTTTTATGGGCGTTCAAGAGCCCTTCCGTGGTGAGAGGGTTAATTCCCATCCATTCATATGCAGACGACTCAACCTTACACTACTCCATTAGTTTTTCAGAACACCCCAGCCAGCAATCTCTCAACGACAAACGTAATGAAGCCATAGAACTCTTAAATTCTGATCTAAATACTATTTCCAATTGGGGCAGAGAAAACCTTGTTTAATGCTTCCAAAACCCAATTTCTCCATCTATCTACCCGTCAGGATCTCCCAGCGGACTATCCCTTATTCTTCAACACTACAAAAATCAACCCTTCATCTCTCTCCAATATTCTTGGTGTGCGTTTTTCTTCTGCTCCCATTTGGGAGGACCATATTACCAGGCTTGCTGAGGCAGCCCGCCAGAAGCTGGGTGTGCTCAACTGCCTTAGGGGGTTCTTTTCCCCTGCACAACTTCTTGCTCTGTACAGGGCATAGTGCGCCCTTGTATTGAGTATTGTTCACATGTGTGCGGAGGTTCCTCTCACACCGCTCTCCTAGACAAAGTTGAAAGGAAGGCCTTTCGTATCATTAACTCTCGTCCACTCACCAACTCTCTGTAATCTCTCTCTCTCCGCCGCAATGTTGCATCTCTCTCGCTATTCTATCGCTACTATAATAATCAGTGTTCCTCAGAGCTATCCCAGTGCATACCACCTCCTTTACGTAGAGCACGTGGTACCCGTCTTGCAACTCAATCCCACCCCTACTCTGTGCAACTCTCCAACTCAAGAGTGAAACATTACTCTCAAACTTTCTTCTACTCAACAGCTGAGCTCTGGAACTCTCTCCCAGAATCAGTCTTTCCCTCTTCCTATGACTTAAATTGCTTCAAACTCCGTGTGTCCAGGCATTTTGGCTCGAACGTCCCTTGATTTTGGCCCTGTCACTCTTTCAACTATGGAGGAGGCACTCGCTATAGGCAGTTCTGCCTTTTGCCTCCCTCATCACATAGAAAAAAAATAAAAATAAAAATATTCTGTTTTTTCAGGTTTAATTTTACCCCTTCATTACCGGTGACGGCCTTTTCATGATATTCTGGCAACTATTAGAAGATTTTACTCGGCTTAGGAAGTACAGTACATCTACCCATTAAAAGTCTGTGTTCAGCTTAGGCAGGATGTCTACCCATTACAAGTCTGTATTCAGCTTAGGAAGGACATCTACCCATTATAAGGCTACAGACTATCAATTAATTATTTTGGGTACAGTATAATATTATTCTCCTACTCTACGAAACATAGAAACGGGCGAAAGAACGCCAAAGTGGTCCCGGACCCTGACCCTCTCGCTTCCCATACGTTACACATTCTTACAGTTTCTTACAGTTTCTTACAGTAGATCCTCTGGAAAAAGGCAAACTATGCCTGTGTATCCAGCTCAGTACCAGTACTTGCACTGCTGCGGTCGTTCACGGTGTTGGCGGCGGCGGTAGCAGACGCAACATTTTTACTATTCTGTATTTTTGTTTTATAATCAAACTTCAAATCTTGTCTTCCCCATGCTTTATCAAGATTACTTTCAAACTCCCTTATTGATTCGGAATCGACTACATACTGGGGCAGTGCGTTCCACTCATTTACCACTCTATCACAAAATGAGTTCTTTGCCTTCTCAAGCCTATTTCTTTCTTTGTAAATTTTCTTAGAGTGTCCTCTCGTTCTTGTTCCCTCCCGCATCAAGAAGATACCTTCACACACATCCTCATCGTACTTTCCTGACACTATCTTAAAAGTCTCTATCATATCCCCTCTCTTTCTCCTATATGCCAGTGTCGGAAGCCCCAGTGTCCTCAACCTCTGCTCATAGTCCGCGTTCTTCAACGTTGGTACCAGCTTGCTAGCTCTCCTCTGCACTTTCTCCACTGCTTCTATATCCTTTACCATATATGGAGCCCACACCTGGTTCGCATATTCCAAGTGCGGCCTAACCAGCGCTGTATAGAGATTCCTGAAGATTTCTTCGTCAAGTGACACAAATGTCCTCCTTATCAGCCCCACAATTCTATTGGCTTTGTTTATCTTTTCCGCTAAATGTTCTGAGAAATTTAACTTATTGTCTATCACTACTCCTATATCCTTTTCTGCACTCACTTCCTCCATCGCTTCATACATACTGTATCCTACCTTGTCTATCTTGCTGGTCCCAATCCGCATGTACTTGCATTTTTTTGGATGAAAGGCATTAACCAATGCTCAGACCATCCCTTCATGCCCTCCACATCTCCTTGAAGCAAACCCATATCTTCCTTACTCCTCACTCTTCTATACAGTTTAGTGTCATCCGCATACAGGTATACCTCACTTCCATTAGTTATAACTTCAGGCAAGTCGTTGATAAATATAACGAACAGCAGTGGTCCCAACACAGATCCCTGATCATCATCATCTTTAACGACATCCATCAACATACCCATATTCCTCACCAAGCCCTCTATAACCCATCATCTCCAGACATCACCTTTTGCTCCCCAGAACTCGCCCCCACAACATCCTGGAGGGTGGTCAGAACCTTAGGCTCTGACCACCTCCCGATCATTATCACCACCAAAACCAGACTCACCCCAGCTAGCCACAAACACACATACACCAATTATAAAAGAGCTAACTGGGAAGCATTCACAAATGAGACAGAACAACACTTCACAACTCTAAACAGTACACCCATCACTAACATCAACAATGCTGTACACATACTCAATAAAACTATCCAAAACGCTGACAAGAAACACATTCCAAGAGGTAACAGAAAAAGACACAACCCCCAACTTCACACCAGAAATTCAAAACCTCATCAGACAACGTGACATACTGAAACACTCCCCAGCACCCCACACACAAGACATCATACAACAAATTCAAGCACTCAACACCCAAACTAACAACAAAATACAAGAACAACAAAAACTAAATTGGAATAACTTCCTACAAACACTTGATCACAAAACAAACCCCAAAAAACTATACAAAACACTAAACAGCATCACACTTTCCAACAGCAACACAACACAATCACATGCTGCAATCACAACAACAGACTCTACTCCTTCATGTAAACAACAAGCAAACACTCTCATCAATCACTTTTCACATGTCAGCCACCTAAAACCTCACAAAGACGACCGACGTGTCATCCGACGTAAGAGACAATTCCCCACAGACCCTGACTATACACCCTTCACCAATCACCAGACAAAGCATATCATCAACAATCTCAAGCACTCACCCGCCTGTGGCCTAGACAACATAAGCAACATACACCTCAGACACCTGGGACCACAAGGCATACAAGCACTCACTAACATATCAAACTACAGCTATTCACACAACACAATACCAGACATTTGGAAGCATGGTATCATCATCACTTTCCCCAAACCCAACAAAGACCCCACGCTACCCTCCTCGCACCGCCCCATCACACTCCTTTGCTCCCCCTCCAAAGTCATGGAACACCTAGTATTACAACTAATTACACCTGACCTACCCCTAGCTCCAACACAACATGGCTTTAGGCCACTGCACTCCACAAACACTCTTCTCACAGACCTTACACAAAGAGCTTTCGACGGCATCAATTCAGCTAGACCACCACACAGATCACTATTAGCCACACTCGACATTAGTAAAGCCTTCGATGCCATCCCCCGCCACAACCTAACAAACAAAATCTACAACACAAACATGCACAACAACACAAAACGGTGGCTGGCCAACTTCCTAGCAGGCAGATGTGCACACGTATCTTTTGCCGGTCAGTCATCTAAAATCAGAAACTTTCCAAACGGAGTCCCACAAGGATCCGTCCTATCGCCCGCACTCTTTAATCTGTACATGCACGATATAACTACACCCAATACGCCCCAAATAAACTTAGCCTCCTATGCAGATGACATAACACTCACATGCCCACACCATGACCCAAAAAGAGCAACAGATCTCCTTCAACCCTATCTCAACACACTACATGGCTGGTGCACTACAAACAGACTTAATCTAGCCCCAGCCAAATCCACCGCAACCCTGCTCACAAGTTGGACAGGAGAACACGAATACATCCCTCAACTCACCATAAACAACACACCCCTAACACATACACACACCCAAAATCCTAGGAGTAACATATGATACTCATATGACATTCAAACAGCACACCACAAACATTAAAAAGAAACTGACACCCAGACTTAACGCCCTCAGGTCACTTGCTCACACAAAATTTGGACACAACAAAGAAACTACCACCACAGTATATAAAACAATACATAAGATCAGTGATGGAATACGCAAGCCCAGCCTGGGCTTCTAACCTAGCTGAAACACATCATAAGACCTTACAGACTATTCAAAACAAAGCCCTGAAGATCATTACAGGCTGCACAGCTACTGCACCCACAGATCACCTACATCAAGAAACCAAAATCCTCAAAGTCAAAGACCATCTGGACATGAGAGGCACTCAATTCCTGGCAGCAGCCTCCACGAACCAAGACCACCCACTAAACTACATGGCAACACACCCACAGACACCAAGAAATATCAAAACAACACCCAGCACACGGTATCACACACAATTATTGTCCTCTCTCCCTCCCTGCCCACCCCGAACCAACTTCCAGAAGCACATCCATACTCATATCTCTCACCGATCCATCCACTCACTCACAGACAACACACAGCTGCATGCACGACCTCCCGAAATCCATCCTTCCGAATCCTCCCTTCCTCGCGAGGACAGAGTCCACCTGGCCAGGCTGAGATGCGGACACCATCCAGCTCTCCTGAGCTATCAGAAGAGACTGGATGACTCCGTTGTCGACGCCTGCCCGGGATGTAACACAGCACCCCATACCATTAAACACATCATAGAAGACTGCATTTCACACAACCACTTACGCCAACAACACAATCTACACTCAATGAGAGCTCTGTGGGAAAGCCCGATCGTGGGGCCATGGCCTTTCTCAGGGACTCGGGGCTGTTCGGCCAGGCAGCTTAGGGAACAACAACAACAACAACAACACAGATCCCTGAGGTACCCCACTTGTAATTTCCCTCCACCCCGAGCCTATTCCATTCACCACATGGCCGAACCATCTCAAGGTGTTCCATTCACACTTTCCAGCACATCTACATCCAAACCACACCGCTCTCGTACTTACACTTTCGTCTGTCTATCCCTCCATGTAACTCCGCACGCACTTCTTGCTATAAACTAAATAACATCATATAATAATAGCCAGAAGTGCCTGTCAAACCACGTCATAATCCTCAAGGAGTTCAATCTATCTATTGCCTGACGCCGTGATCCCCGAAGGGGTGGCCACGAACGAACCGCCCCCATGTACCTCTGTCCCCAGTCAGTCGACGCCCCTCCCCCCAACCAGCACCGCCTTCGTTCATGTACTTCCTCACTCCATCCTTCCACCTCTCATTCGGTCTACCTCTCCCTCTCTGTCCCTCCACCTCGCTCTCGTACACCCTCTTAGTCATTCTCTCGCTTTCCATACGTTCCATATGGCCGAACCATCTCAAGTTGTTCCTTTTCACACTTTCCAGCACATCTACCTCCACAAGGAGTTACTTTTCTAATTTTATTCATCCCAAACCTTCTTGCACTCAGTCTGGCCTAGCTAGACTCCTTCACTAACTAACAAATTCTAGCTTATCTAAACTATTCTCTCTCTCTCTCTTATTTTTCTTCTTCTGTTTCTTGCGTTAGTTTCTCTTTGCTATATCTTATCTAAACTATTCTCTCTCTCTCTCTTTTCTTACGTTACTTTCTCTTTGTGTGGTGTTTTTACGAGAGTTCCAATTCGTGTATACATGGTGTCGTCTCTCTTTGCTTCTTACATTATTTTCTTAACCCTTTCAAGCTCCAATACGCATTTCTGTTTTGTTTTCTGGTAATTATTAGACGATTTTAGTCAGATTATGAAGGGTATTATGGAAGTCAGAGGGTTGATTGAGAGATTTTTTACCCTTTTAATACTCACAGATCCTTCCTAAGCTGCATAAAATCCCCTAATGATAGCCAGAATATACTGCTAAAATGCGTCAGAGCTTCAAAGGGTTAACCCTTCCTACCCGGGGTGCCTTACAAAAGGACGGAGGTCGTATCCGGGCGATCTGGCCGAAAAACGTCTAGGCCTAGGCTACCGTATCTTTGTTATTTTAACTGCTAGAAATTTCCCATGCATCCCTAAACGTAGTCCGGTTTCCAATCTCTAGACTGGAGTTGAGTAGAACTCTCTAAGTCAACTGGTTAAGTTGTGATGACGATTTCCGTGGAGCGAATTTTTTCCGCGATGTTGACAATATCGGAGCTTTTCAGACACTAATTTCGTCATATCATACAACAACAACATTGATCCGACGTCTCCTTCTTGTTTTCGGAGGTGCGGTGACGCAATGACCGGCTTTGTTTACATGCAACCACGTTCAGACCAAGCTTAATAGGCTTTCGAAGCTTACGGATTTTAAAAGGACACCCGGATACCGGCCCATCTGCCGCGGTGTCCTTTTAAAAGGACACCCGGGCTGTAAGGGTTAAGGAGGGATGGTCGGTTTTTCTGCTGTTGCCATTTTCGACCAATGTAGTTTTAGTTTCCCCCTTGACTTCCCAGACCCCCTTCCGGGGAAGAAAAAAAAAAAAATGTAGGCTCGCCCAGAAAAAATCGACACCTGAATGGGGTTAAGTGAAGCAGGGTGCTTCGAAAAAGACTCACCCTACACTACAGTGCATTCATTCGACATATATCGACAGGCCCCGCCCACTTCCCCAACCATTATCATACGGCTGGCATGACTGTGCGAGGTAGGAGTGTCCAACAGTTCGTCAAACGTCAGTTCAGTTCCCTCCCGTCTTCTGAAGGGGGAAGATGGTGTCTCCTGCCCATACCCCTGGCAGACCTGCTGGTTCTCCCCGACTTGTCAGTCAAGCCAGGAATATTGTATTAAATGTATTCAAGTATTTTGATAAGGAGAAAACTGAGCCAGTTGATGTGGTGGTGCTCCTCGTGGTACACCCTGGAAACGTCATTATTGGCGGCTAAATGAATCACAAAATTATGATCTACACAAGTTGACCGATCAGTCAAAATTTAATCACTTCACAATATGAGAGAGAGAGAGAGAGGGAGGGAGACTGAGGCACACAGACAAGGGAGGGGGGAGGCATTACGGTACCCTATACAACTAAAAGCAGTCGCTCGCTAGGCCTAGCTGAATAATTGTCTACCTCTGCTCTGCCCAAGTAGACGAGGTAAAACAATGGTAATGGAGTTTACTTTTCTGTACAATGGCATATGGTAATATTGTATAGTAAAGAGTAACTGCAAATATGCATGTACAGTATTAAAGCGCTCTAACATCGTATAATTAATTTTACTTGGAGCTCTTATCAGCTCCGTGGTAAGGTGACAAGTGACTTGTCCGAGATTGCGGTATGATAAGCTCTACTTCGTCTACGGCGCTGGTGGAAGCGGGCGGGGCCTGTCGATATATGTCGAATGAATGCACTGTAGATAGGGCTAACACTCTGGGACATTGTAACACTTTCGTACTACGGCATTCATTAGCCACGTAGCCAAACCTAAACCACACACACATTCACTCTCTCCCCGGCCTTTGAAATACTAACTATTCCTTGTAACTCTCTCTCTCTCTCTCTCTCTCTCTCTCTCTCTCTCTCTCTCTCTCTCTCTCACACACACACACATAAACACACACACTCCTAAAGATTAAAAGTGGAAACAGAATCATAGAAGAGGATACAGAAATTGCGGAAGAACTAAATAGAAATTTTGCATCAGTATTTACAAAAGAAGGAGAATTCATTGCACCAGAAACCAATGAGATAGGTACAGAGGAAATGCCGGAAGTCACATTTAACAGAGCAGAGCTCATAGACATAATGAGTAAGGTGGATCCAAACAAAGCCGCCGGACCGGACGGAGTATCAGGCTGGATTATTAAAGAAAATGCCAAGGAACTGAGTATACCATTATATGATATAATGACCAAATCATTGGACACAGGGATTGTACCTATAGAATGGAAAAGAGCAAACATTATTCCTAGATTTAAGGGAGGAAGCAGAGATAAACCACTGAACTATAGACCTGTATCACTATTGAGCATCCTCATGAAGATTCTGGAAGGATTAATAAGGGACAAATGGGTGAACTACCTGGAATCCAAAAGATTAATTACTGACCGACAATTTGGATTCAGAGGAGGCAGATCATGTGTAAGCAACTTGTTGAGTTTTTACTCTAGAGTAATAAACACAGTGGACCAGAGGGAAGGATGGGTAGACTGTGCCTACCTAGACTTTAAAAAGGCATTTGACAAAGTTCCACACAAGAGATTGCTGTGGAAATTAAAACATGAGGGAAAAGTAGGAGACAAACTGCTGAAATGGATGGAGAGCTACCTTAGCGGAAGACAGATGAGAACAACAGTAAGGGGGAAATCGTCAAACTGGACTCAAATTACGAGTGGAGTACCACAAGGATCTGTCCTAGCCCCAATCATGTTTTTAATATTTGTAAATGACTTACCTGAGGGACTAACAAGCTACATGAGCATGTTTGCGGACGATGCTAAGCTGCTTAAAACGATAAGAACCCAGGAGGATTGCCTTGAACTCCTAGCAGATTTGCAAAAGATCCATGAATGGAGCATCAAATGGAATATGGAGTTCAATGCAGGGAAATGTAAGACTCTAGAAATGGGTAAAAGCAAGTACTGTACAGACCTAGAAAAGATTATAAACTAGGAAACGAAGTGATTCCCAAAGCAGAAAAAGACTTGGGGATAGAATTTAAGGATAACATGTCTCCAGAAAGCCACGTAAATAAGATAGTGAGAGAATCACTAGCACTATTGGCAAATATCAGGATGTCTTTCAATTATCTTAATGAAAACACCATGAAACAAATAATAACGGCAATAATAAGATCCAGGATGGAATATGCATCTGTAGTGTTCCCCTCACATGAAGAAACATATCCACAAAATTGAGAGGGTACAGAGAGCAGCTACGAGGATGATCCCAGGTTTGGAAAATTTGGAGTACCAAGAGAGGCTCGAGAGATTGAATCTACCTACACTGGAACAGAGAAGGAAACGAGGACAGCAAATTCAGATATACAAATGTGTTAGAGGTATTGACAAAATCGACCAAGAAAACTTCATAGAGAGGGATGGAGGTGAGAGAACAAGAGGTCACAGCTACAAACTGAAAGTGCCTAATAGTAAATCTGATCTGAAAAGTAAAAGATTTCCTACCAACTCGATTAGTGGGTGGAACAAATTGCCAGCCGAAGTGGTGTCTGCACCATCAGTGCATAGTTTCAAAGCACGGTATGACAAACATATCTTAGGAGGCGGGAATTAACGAGCATGCTCACTCCCGCAAATACAACTAGTGTAAGTACAACTAGTGTAAGTACAGCTGACCATGAATAACAACAACAACAACATTATTCTCGTGACCGGACCGACCTTGCATTCTTCTGCAATATCCTGTTTCTACATTCCCTCAATATAAACACAGCAACAATGCTTACCAACATGAGACATTCGCCAAAAGCTGAGAGTTTCTATTCAGGTATTTAATGAAGGTACTGATCAAAATTAAGCTAATTCCGTGTATAAGTTATTGTTTTTTAATCCTTACGAACAATGGTGATGGGCTGGTCTATCAGAGTGAGAACTGAGCGATCTCTGCCATACCCATAGCTTACTCTGACTGTTCCTTTTACTTATATATTTTCTAGATCTCAAGTGACGGCGTCTCTTGCGTGGATTGACCTCCTAATCTACCAAGATTGGAAGCCAAAGCGTCACATCTTTCCTTTGCCCCTCAACTTTCTCTTCATAATTGCTGAGGGGCACAGGGCCCTGGGTGGGGCTTTGGTTTCCCGGGCGTTTCTGCACCCTCCTCAGCTCCCCGCCATGGAGTGGCTTCGGTCACCCAGGCTTTATTGTGGTCGGCGGGGAGAGTTCTGTGGGGGCGCTCGGTTATGGCCTTGGCCTTGCTCGGGGCCTTGGGGCTGTTCGGCCAGGCAGCTTGGGGAAAAACAACAACAACAACAACAAATCAACATAATCGTACATTGTGACGAATAAAGTATCTACAAAACTCTATTCTTGACCAAGACAACAATTACATTATTAACTGCCTTGATGGTGTAATGGTTACAGTGTTTAAAATCTGTATGTTTCTCAGTTACTTGTTCGTCAAGGGGAATCCACGCAATGCGAGCTAAGCTCATTATTATCGCGCCTCCTTAACTGGGAATGTATTGCGTGAAATGCATGTTAAGTGTTTTATGTATTGTTGGAATTGCTGTGGATGTGTGTGTAGTCTGTATTTTAGCCAATTGGCAACATCGGAAACGAAGGCTTAGGGTGGATCTGTATGGTACCATTCTCACTATAGACGGTACCGTCTCACCCGAAGGCTTAGGTAGCCATCAGCTTAGGTGAACCATATGATACCCATCTCGCCTTGTACTGTACCATTTTTGCCAACCCCAGATGGGACGTCACAATGTCGTCCACTTATTCCAGGTACCTATTTACAGCTAGGTGAACTGAGGCTAACACATGAAAGGAGACAAGCCCAATTTGTCTCCGCCCGGCCGGGGATTGAACCCCCGGCCCCTCGTGTGTGAGACGAGAGCTCTACCACTAGGCTACGGGCTGTGTGTGGTAACCCAGGTTCGAATCCCGGTGGACCACATGGTTACTTTCATTAATTTCTTTTGGAGGTGTTTGGTGTTGGAGTGAAATTAATAAAAATAGATGATTAGGACATATTATATTACCACCACAGCAACAAATTGAAACTACTGTATAGGCTATATAACTAAGATATCGACCAGGCACTAATTGTCCTTTTGTCCTATAAACTTAACTGTATGAGCTTAGTGAACTGGGAAACTAAGATAAGAACAGAAACATGAGCGTCCATGTCCAAGGTTTATTTAGCATAAGTGTAGATATTGTGGTCACTTATACATATATTAACCCTTTCACGCATTTATGACGCAGAGGTTGCCAGATCAGCAATAAGAAATAAGAGTTCTCTCACTCGTATAATTACCTCTCCAAAATTAGTTTTCTGCCCACAGCTAACTCAAAGACAACTGCAGAGGTTGAAGTAACTAAACTAAAGGTTTCTAAATACCCCTGATGGTAACAAAGGCTTTAAATCATCCCCAATAGGCTCAAAATCGCATCATATGTGTGAAAGGGTTAATAATATTAATAGTGCATAATAACACATACAACCACCCTACATTACTGCCAAAATAACCACAACTACCCTATATCACCACCACAATAACCACAACTACCCTATATCACCAGCACCAGAAAGCTAGGAATCCTCCTCCCCTTGTAAAATTCTCCTACTCGACGAGACAGAGCAAGGGGCAAGGGAACGCAAAGTAGTCCCGGACCCTAAGAAATGGAACTTTAAATTATGTTTCTGTTCGGGCTGTGTCTTGAGTCGGCGACCCCCAGCAATAGGGTATATGCCTGAGTACGTACAGTATATATAATACATACTGTACATACACACATACCCCACATCACCACCACAATAACATAAGCACATACAACTAATTTACTCTGGAGCTTTTCCTTCGAATCTAATCTTCTCCTTTAATTCTTCTTATTTCTGTCTACTTGATGTCTTATTTTCCTTTATATTCCTAACTTTCCCTATAGCGAGGAAGCCGTTTTAAAGGCCCGGTTGAGGTGGGAATACTCGGCCGACCCCACAAGAAGAAGAAGAAGACGAAAACAAAGAATACGAAGACGAAGTAGAAGGAGAAGAAGAAGATGAACCCTACATCACCACAACAACAACAACACCAACACCAACAAGTACACCTAGGCAACATCTCAGCACACCACAATCATAATATCGTGACCTGTTCTACACTCAACCACCTCCCCCCCCCCTTGAATAAAATGAAAAAGACGTCGCCGGTACAGAAGGGGTTAAGGGGGAGGTACTTGCTTTTTCTGGACCCCCTTTTTCCTCAGGTTTAGCCCCATTACTTCTGAAACGTTCGCTTCATTAGTTTGGCGATTTTAAGATATTTCGCCCAATTTTCTTGCCAATATTAAGACCTATCATGCAATTTAGGTGTCGAACTTTTCCTGGAGAGCGATAGCGAGCCTGTAATTTAAGTGGAACCGGCCTTCGGCCGGAAAATCTGTCTATCGAAAAATGTACAAATGGGTCTTGAAGGGAGATCTTGGCGGTGTATTTTTAACCCTCTCACATCCTGACGCGATTTTTGAGCCTATTTGGGATACTTTAAAGCCTTTGTTACAGTCAGGGGTATCTATAAACCTTTAGTTTGTTTACTTCAACCTCTGCAGTTGTCTTTGAGTTAGCTGTGGGCAGAAAACTAATTTTGGAGAGGTAATTATAACAGTGAGAGTAATCTATTTCTTATTGCTAATCTGGCAACCTCTGCGTCCTATGGTCGTGAGAGGGTTAAGCTGGATGGAGGTCTAGGGAGGAAACTAAAATACATATACCGGTATACATCTATACAATCATATATACATCTATACATAGCCTATGATAGCGCAGTTGGAAAGTGTGTGCATGCTTAGATTGATATGCAGGATTCGAAACTGCATAATAAATCGTAGGCTTGTCCACCATTCTTTAACTGTCTTCGTAGCGCAATGGATAAATGCACTGAATTTGGGTGTAAGCATCCTAGGTTCCCTGGACTGCCACATGTATTTGTTGTTGTTGTTGTTGTTGTTGTTCCCCAAGCTGCCTGGCCGAACAGCCCCAAGGCCCTGAGCAAGGCCAAGGCCATAACCGAGCGCCCCCACAGAACCCTCCCCGCCGACCACAATAAAGCCTGGGTGACCGAAGCCACTCCATGGCGGGGAGCTGAGGAGGGTGCGGAAATGCCCGGGAAACCAAAGCCCCACCCAGGGCCCTGTGTCCCTCAGCAATTATGAAGAGAAAGTTGAGGGGCAAGGGAAAAATGTGACGCTTTGGCTTCCAATCTTGGTAGATTGGGAGGTCAATCCACGTTAGAGACGCCGTCACTTGAGATCTAGAAAATATATAAGTAAAAGGAACAGTCAGAGTAAGCTATGGGTATGGCAGAGATTGCTCAGTTCTCACTCTAATAGACCAGCCCATCACCACATGACTAGAACCCAATCCTCTCAGCATCAGCTAGGAAAGGCCCTAGAAAGCCGCCTTTGGCGGGGGATAGCTCCCCTATTTCAACCCTTTTCGGGGTTGAGCACCCGCCCACATGTATTTGTTGATTTCATTAATTGAGTTTAGGAGTAAAGTCGGTTGGTGGAGGTAACATAATAAATAATAATAAGGTATATAAATAAGCAAATGAATACGCCCATCCCCCCTTAAAATATCTCCTCTGATAGACGGAACCGTAACAACAAGGAAAATATAGATACATAAGATAATGGAAAAGAACAACAACAGAGGCAAGTACTGTATAACAAAAGAAAATAAATTTTGATAACAAATAATGAAAAAACACATAACAAAGATATTAGTAGAAAAGAAAAGAAATATATGAACGATGAAGATACATAACAAACAAAACAAACAAAACAAACACACACAAAACCAAAACAATAAACAAATAAATTAATAAAATAAATAAATAAAATAAATAATAAAATAAATTAAATATTATGTCTATCTATCTATTGCCTGACGCCGTGATCCCCGAAGGGGTGGCCACGAACGAACCGCCCCCATGCACCTCTGTCCCCAGTCAGTCGACGCCCCTCCCCCCAACCAGCACCGCCTTCGTTCATACACTTCCTCACTCCATCCTTCCACCTCTCATTCGGTCTACCTCTCCCTCTCTGTCCCTCCACCTCGCTCTCGTACACCCTCTTAGTCATTCTCTCGCTTTCCATACGTTCCATATGGCCGAACCATCTCAAATTATTCCTTTTCACACTTTCCAGCACATCTACCTCCACACCACACCTCCTTCTTACTTCCTCATTAGCCTGTCTATCCCTCCATGTAACTCCGCACGCACTTCTTAAGTAATTCATTTCCACTGCTCTCACTCTTGGTCTGAGTCTCTCAACCAACGTCCATGCTTCGCTTCCGTAAGTCAGTGTCGGGATTACCACACTGTCATGCAAGGACTTCTTCACTTCCATACTGACCACCCTATTTCTTGTTACTGCTTTCAGCATTCCTACAACCCTCTTCCCCTGTTGTACCCTCTCCCGCACTTCTTCATCCATAGTCCCATCTTTACTCAACACACTGCCCAGATACTTAAAAGAGTTGACGATCTCCATAGCCTGACCGTTCAGCTTCACCTCACACTCTGTGACTCACCCCTTTCGAAGACCATAACCTTGCTCTTCCCCGCATTTACCTTCAAATTCCGTTTTTCGCACACTGTTCCAAACTCATTTACCAGACCCTGCAACTCCCATTCATTATCACTCATCAGAACTGTATCATCCGCAAACAGCAGTATAGGTAGCTTCCACTCAATTCCCTCCCTTTTCAGCGATACACCAACATGATTAAATAGCACTGTATGAATATTCCCATATTCAAAATATGCTATAGGGGTGCAATGCCTGGTGAGTTATCTGCTCAACAGGTGGCGTTGTGTGTGTGTAAGTGTGAGAGTCCGAGTGTAGGGGGTGTCACAGTGAAGCACGGGAACGAGGTGGCTTCAGAGATGGGGTCGTTTCGGGCCATGAGTGAGCACCGTGCCTCATGTGAAGGCAAGATGGCAGGTGCTCGTTATACTCTACGTGCTTCACATGTCTCACTCCCTAGACTGGAACAAGACCTCACGGGCTTCACTGTTCATTGTAAAGCGGTGAATGTTAAGGCTCTCAGCCTATGCTCGAGAGGAAGTAAGTTGGAATATAGAAAAAAAAAAAAAAAAAAAAAAAATGCACTGCTCTTGATAGTATTTCTTTCATGACTCCATCCATATATACAGTAAACAACCACGGGGACATCACACACCCCTGTTTCAAACCAACATTCTGGTCAAAGAACTCGCTCTGCTCACTCTCCACACGTACTGCCGCCTTTGCACCCTCATACATGCTCTTCACTGCTTTCAGCAACTTGCCATCTACTCCGTATATTCTAAGTACTTTCCACAAACCTTCTCTATCCACTCTGTCATAGGCCTTCTCCAAGTCCATAAAGGCAACATACACCTTTTGCTTCTTCTCCAGATATTTCTCCACAACACAATTCAGGGTAAAAATCTGATCTACACATCCTCTTCCCTTCCTAAAACCTCCCTGCTCGTCGCCTATCCATTTCTCCGTTCTCACTCTCACTCTCTCAATCACTACCCTACTGTATACCTTCCCTACTACGCTTAGAAGACACATTCCTCGGTGGTTACCACACTCCTCTTTCTCCTTTGCCCTTATACCATATCCATTACACATGCCTTGTTCCACACCAAGACACCCTCTGCCATTTAATATTCCCCTTCATAGCTTCTTTCATTAACCCATTCTGTACCGGGGACGACCTTTTTCATCCTACTCTGGCAACTACAGTATTGGACGATTTTATTCAGCTTAGTAAGGACCTCTAGCAATACTAAGGCTTCTAACGATCTCAACCGACCCTTTTAACTACCATAGATCCTTCCTAAGCTGCATACTATCGTCTATTATAGCAAGAATAAAATACAACACACGTCGTTGGTACTCAAGGGGTTAAAATTTGTTACCAGCTTCTGATCAAGCCGGATTCACACGAACGCTTATACCGGCAAAATCCGATCTTCAACTTTAACCTTTGGAGTACCAGCGACATGCAATATCTTATTCTAGCTATATTTAGACGATATTATGCAGCTTAGGAAGGATCTGTGGTAGTTACAAGGGCTTCGATGAGAAAGTTTGAAGCCTTATTGTTGCTAGAGGTCCTTCCTAAGCTGAATAAAATTGTCTAATAGTTGCCAGAGTATGATGAAAAGGACGTCCCTGGTATGGAATGGGTTAAGGGGAGGTTTTTAGTTTGTTCCCTAGACCTCCGTCAAGACGTATTTGATCTATCAATTCTGCTAAATATTTATGACTTCAGCTCCAACTTCCTTAAAGCCTGAAACTCGTAACTGGTCAATTCAGCAGCTGCCAGACCAGAGTTGACGAAAAAGGTTGAGGGGAAAATGCGTTCTTGTAAATCCATTTAACCCCTTCAGCACGAATTGTCTTCATATTCTGGTTACCCTTACACAATTTTTTGAGCATATTATCTATCTCTAGGACTCAAAGGGGTAAATACGATCTCAATAAACCCTCTGAATAACACAGGTCCTTCTAAAATTGCATAAAATTGTCTAAGTTTAGCCAGAATTAGAGGAAAAGTTGGTGTCACCGTACTTAAAAAAAAAAAAAAAAAAAAAAAAATTGAAATCTGCGTAACCCTTTCGCTGCAGGTGACGTTCTGGAATGTTTTGGCAAGTTACAGCAATTTTCAGGCTTTAAAAGCCTGTAAAAAACGTAAAAATCGAGTGTCAGTGGGCGGGAGCGTGAGGGGCCCACCTCCGACCCTCAGAGCACCGAGCGGCTCACTGAGCTAGGCTGTGTCTCGCGCGGGTCTCTCTCTGTCTCTTTCACCAGTGTAGCCAAGCGAGCGAGTGTTACATAATAGCGGGGTTCCCGCGTTTCACTGGGACCACTGCGGGTGAACCAGACCACATACAGGGTCCGTTCTGTTTTGAAGCTATTTTCGCCTAGTTTTCGGCAGAATACACTTCATTTAATGCAGATGCTTGATTTATCATTCAGGAGTGCCTGAATATGCCCTAAATAGCCCAAACATAGCTGCAGCCAAAGGGTTAAGGGGTTAAGCATGACTTCACAAAATTAAGACTGACCATGATTTTACCGGGGGGGGGGGGGGGGGGTAATTTTTTGCTTCTCTTCAAACTTGCTTCATACCCTACTTTCCTTTCCTTCCTTGAGTTACTGCTTCACCACTTTATAATTAACTTAGTTAGTTATGTAGAGCAGATTAACCAGACCACTGAGCTCCATACGGAACTCTCATAGGTCTCTTAAGGTGGTGGTGGTGGTGATGATGGTGGTGATGATGATGATGATAATTATGATGGTGGTGGTGGTGGTGGTGGTGATGATGATAGTGGTGGTGATGATAATGGTGGTGGTGGTGATGATGATGATGATGATGATGATGATGATGATTATGATGGTGGTGGTTGTGGTGGTGGTGATGATGATGATAATGGTGGTGGTGATGATGGTGGGGGTGGAAATGATGCTGATGATGGTGGTGGAGGTTGAAATAATGATGATGATGATGGAGTTTATTTTTATAATACATACATACATACATACATAACATTTTAAGACTGAGTGTTCCACACATAAGTGCAGTTTCAGTCTCTTGTCCTAATGGCCGTACGTCCTCTTTGGTAACTAAAAAAAACAAATGCCGCCAAAATAAAACCAATCGCGCTTCATTATTTCATCACAAACTAATCAAAGCAGACCGCCGCCACCCCGGTGGCGGCGCGCTGTTTTTTATTTTTATTTTATTTTTATCTTTTTTTTTAACGATTAGTTTAACCAGACCACTGAGTCACAGCATGAGACTCTTATAGGGCTGGCCTTGGCTAGCACTAAGGGTATAGGAATGTTGGGTGCGGATCAGGGTAGTAATGAGAGTGAAATGTCCGGTCTTGGGTATAAGAATGGAAGGGGATGAGACAAATCAAAATTTTATCAATGAGCAAACAGACTGTAAGAAAACGGACAATACAGTAGATGGAAAAGGTAGGAGAATCCGACAGTATATCAGAGTAAGTCTTCCTGCCAAAACATAAAGTACGTTGGTGAGAGTATAGCGGGCATTCAATAAGGACATGACGTATAGACTTGTTGTCTTACCCCAGATAAAATTATTAAACTCACCTTGGAAGTTAACAAAACGAGCTTAGACATTTTTCAACACCACGGTGTACTTCCTACTACATGTACTAGCTGGTAAGTATAAGGGTTAGTCTTGTATCCAACGGCCTAGGTACTAGCGACACATATTACTGGTAAGTAAGGGTTAGTCTTGTATCCAACGGCCTAGGTACTAGCGACACATATTACTGGTAAGTAAGGGTTAGTCTTGTATCCAACGGCCTAGGTACTAGCAACACATATTACAGGTAAGTAAGGGTTAGTCTTGTATCCAATGGCCTAGGTACTAGCAAAACACATTACTGTACTGGTAAGTAAGGGTTAGTCTTGTATCCAATGGCCTAGGTACTAGCAACACATATTACTAGGTAAGGGTTAGTCTTGTATTCAACAGGTACTAGTGGTAGGTTAGGCTTGACTACGTTAGGTTAGTAATGAATGACAATGGATAGTGGTAGGTATGGGTTAAACTAGGAAAACCTTTGGATTTTTCGTTACATCTACTGTTTTTTTTTTTTTGAAAAAAACTCGGAAATCCGAGCCAGCTTTGGCCAAAACGGTTGCTTTTCAATTTTAGGGTTTTATGGGTTTCAAAAATGTGAAAACCCGAGCAAAGTTTCTTTTATATACGTTATTATCGCTTTTTACCCCTGAATTTCCCTGTACTTCATAGCCGTACTCACTAGTGGGGGGCGTGTTTTTAGATTGTTGGATAATGGGTAAATACTAATTTCCGAGTCCTTGATATAAAACAACTGTATAGTGTATACCAAAGACAAAATTATATAAACAAAATAATTAATGGTGAAATTGAGTTTGGTCCAGCTGATCACATTGACCTATTGAAATATTCTACATACTTTCCCTATACTGTACCTGCTTGAGATGTTTGAGGTAGAAAAGCACAACATTGACACTTGATTCATCAAGTTGACCCCAGAGGCTGCTGACAAAGGCACTTGGATGGAGATGGTCCGGAGTACAGTAGATATATCCCAAGGAGGCAGCCGCAACACTCACTTGACGGCCGCAGGGCTAGCATGGACCTGGGACATAGTATAATTATTATGTAAAACTTAATAAAATAAACAAACCAAAACTTATACGAACACAGAAAAAACACAAAAAAACTAATCAAAATAGCTATGTGGAAACAACGATTAAGTAAAATAATACTTTATAGATAGATAGATAGACAATCCACCACATAGGGTGTACATTACTATATGAGCAAGTTAATCTGTTCAGTTGTTTTTCAGTTATCTCCTACATGGCAAGATCTAATATTGTACTAATTTCACAATTCTGAGATTTCTGTAAACTGCTAAATGTTAGGCATAAGTCAAATCATACCACAGTCCTTCAAATACCGGTAGTGCTACTCTAGGAACCCCTGCACAATCACCTGCTGTCAAAGGTGAAAAACATTTTCTTGGGACAGTTATAACACGCTGATAATGAAACATTCCCTTTAACCCTTTCACGCACAGGACGCGATTTGAGCCTATTTGGGGATACTTTAAAGCCTTTGTGACCATCAGGGATGTTTAGAAACCTTTCAGTAGCACAGGGATCAGAGCCAGGTCAATTTACATATGCTTCCAATTATGGTATTGCAGTAATTCCTCACTAAAAGTTGTTGCTACTTTCCGGGAAACTAAACTTTAAATTTAATTTGACTTTATATTGTCCTTGTCCCAATTTTGGTTTGTTTAGTTTGCAAGTTTTACATTTTAATTAAACAACTTTAAGTCAAGCCATTATTTTTTGTCCATTTTTGTCCAAATTAATAATGAAGCATAACAACTTTGAGTGAATTTTGCTTCCTAAATATTGAACACTGCAATAATGAAAAACTTAAAATAAGTCAATTTTAAGGGAAGGCAGACCGTTTTGCTGGACCCCCTTCTCCCTAATGTTTAGCCCCACTAGTTTTGAGATTATAAGACCTTCGGCCCATTAGTTTGGTGATTTTAACGCCTTTCACCCCATTTCGTTGTCAATTTTAAGACCTTTCGTGCCATGTAGGTGTCTATTATTTCCTGGCGAGCGATAGCGAGCCTGCAATTTTAAGAGGAACCGGCCTTCACCCGGGACATTTTTCTACCAAAAAATGTACAAATTTATCTTGAAGGGGTGTTTAGGGGGTGTTTTTCTAAGCTTGATGGAGGTCTAGGGAGGAAAATAAAACAATATATGAATAAATTAATTAATAGACCAAACAAACGGTCAGTCTCCCCTTAAGTGAGGAGTGACTGCACTGTACAGTATATAGTTACCTCAAGATGCTGTAGGAGTCTTGTAGGACGGTTCTGTCTCCTCTGACTGTGGGTTGGTTACAAGTAGTGTGGAGGGAGATGGCAAGATACAAGACACAGGATCCTCCGGTATATGTATACGGATGGCATCTTTTCTGAGACTATGATTGGAGGCACGGGTGTGACAACGACAATAGAGCAAGGAAGTTGAGTGTCCTTTATTGAGTCCTTGCTTGGATGAGTTCTAGTGGGAGTGGAATTGGTTGGTAGTGGTTGGGTGGAGGAGAGTGGGGAGGCTGAAGTGTTCGATGGTGGTGGCTGGGTGGAGGAGAATGTGGAGATTACGGTATTTGGTTGTGGTGGCTGGGTGGAAGAGGATGGTGTTGTGGTCTCCCATGATTCCAGTATGTGGGCCACCTCACGGAAGCCACCCAGAAATTTTGCACTCCCGCTACAGCTCTCCAAACCTGAAATGAAGTACAGTATGTGGATAGATTAGTCTATCAGATTAGTGACTGGGTGAATTACTGAGGAGCAGTGTGCTGCTCCCAACATTCACATATTGAAGTGAAATATGGACAGCAAATGATGACCTCTCTACACTAAGACAGGTAGATATGAGTTATTTCAGAATGGCATCTGGTGTGAACAGGCTGGATGAACCAAGTAATAAGTAGGTGTATGAGCCTTTTTCAATGGGAGAGGAAGTTCTGGGCATTGAGTGTGGAGTAATTGAGTGTATACAGTAAAGAAAATTACCCCCCGCCAAAGGCGGCTTTCTAGGGCCTTTCCTAGCTGATGCTGAGAGGATTGGGTTCTAGTCATGTGGTGATGGGCTGGTCTATCAGAGTGAGAGCTGAGCAATCTCTGCCATACCCATAGCTTACTCTGACTGTTCCTTTAACTTATATATTTTCTAGATATCAAGTGACGGCGTCTCTTCCGTGGATTGACCTCCCAATCTACCAAGCCAAAGCGTCACATTTTTTCCCTTGCCCCTCAACTTTCTCTTCATAATTGCTGAGGGGCACAGGGCCCTGGGTGGGGCTTTGGTTTCCCGGGCGTTTCCGCACCCTCCTCAGCTCCCCGCTATGGAGTGGCTTCGGTCACCCAGGCTTTATTGTGGTCGGCGGGGAGGGTTCTGTGGGGGCACTCGGTTATGGCCTTGGAATTGCTCGGTGCCTTGGGGCTGTTCGGCCAGGCAGCTTGGGGAACAACAACAACAACCCAGAGATGGTATGGTCATGTACAGTCACGGTCATTAATGCTGATACAGTCAGTACATACATTTTTTAAGCTGTCTCGGGCTAAATTGAATCTCCTTAAAACTTATCTAGCTGATGCATGCAATTTGGACGTTTGCTTTATTAGTTCGAGATTTCAAAATGCATCCAAATTAATGATTGCAACAGTACATAGAATGAATGCGTACAGTATGCCAAGAAAGATACCGGAGGCCATGCATGCAGCCGTGGTGCTGCGCCAAACTCCAGACCTACGCATGTGTGGCCATCCCCCTTGTTCTAATCACTGATGATGACATCTGTCGAAACGTCTAAAATACAAAATTTGTTCGCTGCCACTCTTGTTATCTTATTCCTGGTAACCTAATCTAAGGTACTGTAATTAAGTTAAGTAAAAATACATCAAAATAGAATCGTGATTATGCGCAAAATATAGCGGCGCCACGGATGTGGCCATGGTCTCCAGATAGATACAAGACAGTCAAGTGAGTGGGACAGCTGGTAGTGGTAAACTATATCAATTGTATGGGAGAAGAAAGTGGAAAAATATATTGAACAAATATTTCCACGTAGTGAAAGGAGCATTGTAGCACTGGCAAAGGAAGCATTTCTTGACAAACTAGCCTGGAAGCATTTCTGCCATGGCCACTCTTTAGCTGGGGTTTCCCAGGGGGAATTGAGGCATCAGAGATTATGATGATGATGATATGATGATGACAACTCGACCAGTAGACTGTTTCAATCAGTAGATCTCATGTAGCCAGCATTATGTTAAGTACAGAACGTAAAACAGGGTTATAAGTTGGTACTGGGCATCCCCTCAGTTACCTAAATATCAGGTAATAGATAGATAGCTTCGGATATTACAGTGATGCTTGTCAAATGCTGGACTGTTGTATTTTTCAAATTATCTGGCGCCAGATTTCAGGACTTAAATTTACTGTACAATACAGACACTGCTCAATAAAAAAAAATCCTCAGTTTAATTTTTGTAATCGTTACATTATTCATTAACTGTGAAAAAAAATTCTCATAAACTTGCTATCCTACATTATGAAGTTGTAAATGCGACAAAAATGGTGCATACTGACAAGATAAATGACACAAATAATTGATTAATTTAAAATTGTCTAATGTAATATCTTCATTTTTAGGAATGTTATTACAAAGTGAGCAAGTACTGTGATTTGAACAGAGTATACAAACCCATCAACTTACAGGAAGACAGTGAGCCTGGTGATGAGCCCTCCCCCTCATAAGCGTAATTCCTTAGGTCGTCCGGGTGGTGGTGGCTCTTCCCGGCTTTCTCTCGCTTCTCTGAGCCTCGTTTCCTCCCATTCCACCATCCGGTCTTTGCTGGTTTTTCCCCCTTTGTCTCTACGTCTTCTCGGTTTTCTACTTGCAGTATGTCAACATCTGCACGGGAGTCAAGAAGAGTTTTCAAAAGTACAGTTGATGTAACATGTTCATTTTAACAAATAATTTATTCATTTTCCCACATGGCTTTTGGAATGAACAGGGTAATTCATTAAAATTTGTAATTATGTGGGTGGTGGTGGCTAGTTCCTGCGTTTTCTCACTTCTTTTCCTCTCCACTTCATTTCCTTCCCTTCCACCATATCATTTCCCTAGTTTGTCCCCCTTTGCTTCGTTCTCCTCTTTGCAGTATGTTGACATCGGAGTGAATATTAGGATAGCTAGGGACTCACATAATATTAGGATAGCTAGGGACTCACATATTAGGATAGCTAGGGACTCACATAATATTAGGATAGCTAGGGACTCACATAATATTAGGATAGCTAGGGACTCACATAATATTAGGATAGCTAGGGACTCACATAATATTAGGATAGCTAGGGACTCACATAATATTAGGATAGCTAGGGACTCACATAATATTAGGATAGCTAGGGACTCACATAATACAGGTGGTATCTCATGTGCATTAAAACGCTGACCTTTAGGAGGAAGACGTTATCAGATACTTTTTGAAAGATCTGAGTTTTTATTTTTGGTCTGATTAAACTATGCAAGATTTTGGGGTTCTCTAGAGATGCAAAACTCTTTGGGGATAATTTTGTGGAAGCTAGTACTGTATGTAATTATTATCAGTATGATGGTTTGTGGAAGCTAGTACTGTATGTAATTATTATCAGTATGATGGTTTGTGGAAGCTAGTACTGGTTTGTGGAAGCTAGTACTGTATGTAATTATTATCAGTATGATGGTTTGAGTACCTGCAACATCCGGGTTGGTGGTCCATGCCAGTTGACCGTTGGTTCTTGGTGGCCGAACCAGTTGTAGCTCCAATAGGTTGGGGGGGTCGGATGGGGGGCGGTGGTCAGTCTTCTCCGCCACCCCACCACCTACGTCACCCACCCCTGCTCGCCGGATGCACGAACGCTTGTGGTGGAGTATTGCACACACCAACACTGCCGAGATTAAACCTGTATATGAATTAAAATGTAAAACTTGCAAACTAAACAAACCAAAATTGAGACAAGGACAATATAAAGTCAAATTAAATTATCAAAATCGCTATGTGGAAACAACGCTTACTAAAATGAAAATTATTAAATAAAAGAACACAATTTTTATTCTGCTAACATTAGATCATTTTATAGTACAGTACTGTACAGGTATTCAGCTTACGAAGAGTAAAAACAATCTAAATTACTCTTTCGACTTTCACATACATACATGGTTTAATGTTATTTTTCATTACATTGTAATGGTTCAAACCAGTTGCCTTTTCATAGTTGGACTGTAGTACAGTATAATCTACGGCTGCAGCTGATGCAGCCATAAGTAAAACTGTACCTTAGTAAGATTCAACAAAGTACCCCTGCATTACCTATCTGCACCAGAACAGCCTCAATAGTGCTACAAAAGACATTGCCACAACAAAACGTTTCTATACTGCATAGTATGACTATTGGTTCGAACGATCTCCTTTCCCTCCTTTAGTCGCCTTGTATGACACACAGTAATAGACGTGGGACGTATCCTTTTATCCTTCACTAAATGTGAAAGCCGCCTTAACCCCATGGATTCTTAACAGAAGAAAATGGTTTAATAGAAGCCAGTTACATCTTCATTAGGATTTTAGACTCGGAAGCTCCCGCACCACCACTGTGAATGTTATCAGTACCGTTTGATAAGTGAGTTCCATGTTTTGCATGTATAGGGCTTCTTCACCTGATGGCTGCTCTCCTTGCTGCACATTCCACTGCAGGGTCTCTGTCAAACCCCCAAACCAGACCTTCATCCCAGGTCTCCCTCGATCTATTGACTGCTATCATTCCATCCACTTTCACACCTTTAACACACTTCGCTCAACCATCCTCATCCATTCTCTCCACATGGCCAGACCACCGCAGTCTGCCATCCTGGGTTCGAGTCCTCAGAGTGCCACATGTATTTGTTGATTTCATTAATTGAGTGTAGATGTGAGCTTGGTTGGTGTAAAAAACATAATAATTACAGATCACCTTGCTAATACACTTTATACCAAGTTCAGGTTAAAAAAAAAAAAGTAGTTCTATTGGCCATATTCTGCAACATGTGAGAAGGGTGCTGACAATCCCTAATCAATCACAGTATTGGAACTGAGTGCTGAACTGCTGATATATGAGAATGAACACAATACTGGTACCACTCTCTAGGTACTTATTTAGTTTTTCAAAGTGAAGGGTTTTATTGGATTAGAAAACTGGGAGGCAATCCCATCATTTGGAGAGGTATTTTCTAAGCTGCGTACGATCTTTAGGTGGTAGCTGGGAGTACTGTACTGTATATAAAAACTATTGCCATTGGTTTGGAATTACAGTACTGTACTGTAATATATACTGTACTGTATAGATATCTTATCAATATTTGTATTTTGTACTATTTTAATGTCTTGTCATGTTGCAAATTTGATTTTAAATAATATTTTGACATTTAACATATAGTTTCTTTATTCATGCAGAGTTTAGTAAAATTTGCCAGAACGTCCCGGACTTCCCAAACTTGACTACTTCCTTTAACGTGACGATAGTGCGTTGTTATATGTGCGATTAGTTTGCTTGGGAAACAGATTAACTTGCTCATGTAGTAATGTACACCCTATGTGGTGGATTGTGTTCTTTTATTTAATAATTTTCATTTTAGTAAACGTTGTTTCCACATAGCGATTTTGATAATTTAATTTGACTTTATATTGTCCTTGTCCCAATTTTGGTTTGTTTAGTTTGCAAGTTTTACATTTTAATTGCTAAAAATAATCTTACAGTATTTTCAAATCTTATTTATTCTATTCTGGCTAATCCTAAATGATTTGCTATGCTTCTAATACGAAGTGGTCAATGAATTCTTCATTAATCTATAACTATCTATCTATCTATCTATCTATCTATTGCCAGATGCCTTACTCCCCTTAATGAGGGTGGCCATACACAGAAGGCCCCAAAGCGGACCTATTCCCTGTAAGAGGGACAACCCGAGCCAGTTTACTGAAGGACTTACTGGATTGACCACTCAATTTAGGATCCGTCCGACTCCAAGGCCCTCTATGTATCTTGTTAGCACTGTTTTTCACCAGTGGTGTTCGGCTAGTGCATCCACTAACCTGCCTTACACTTAGATAAGCAGTATGGATTTGTATTAGGTTTACTCCCCTAGACAGGTTGCCGACCAAGGCTGACGAGTCCCATACACCCAGATTTTTATAAGGTTGTCTCCCCTAGATGGGTTGCCGATCAAGGCTAACGAGTCCCATCCATCCGGAATCTATAACTCAACTCATTTAAAAATTGCTTTCACTGCCCATAATGGTGACAGTAATTTTAAGTGGACCATCTCAACCACCCAGCTAATTCTAGCTAACAATAAGTTTGATCAAGATTGTTTGAGTAGATAATATAAAATCCCAATCAATCAATCAAAGAAGCAAATGAAATGACAATGTGTGACTCCATGCAAGTCTGCTATCTGTAACTCTTCTCATCGCAACTATACTTAATTATGATTTATCGGTTTGTTTCAGCCATGTGTGGCCTCTTCCATGTAAGGTTGTCACTTATTTAAATCACTATGTAAACAAGGCTGTTCATAGAGACAAACTACATGACCATATAGATGATCTTGACATAAACTTAACCATGCAACTAATCCCTAACATAATACTAACCCGGAGCCCTACCTACAGTATCAATAGTCCAAGCTACTATGTATTATCTGATCTTGTAGCTAACCCAGAAGTGTATGGAAGCAGTATCAGTTGAAAGGTTCCTCCATATTTTGCATGGGTATTGCTTGGTCACTTGATAGGCGTCCTCGCTGCTGTATGATCCCTTGCAGCGTCCATGTCAAGTTCCCTAACCTTGAGATCCTTTCTCAAGGTTCCCAGGTTTTCTTCAATCTACCGACTACTTCCAGGGCGCCTCACCCAGACATTCTCTCCACATGGCTAAACTATTGCAGTCTGACAGTATGTCTCACTGAAGTGACTGATACTCTATAAGAGTTTATAACAAATTGTTTTCTCAACTCTGTTCTCAATGCTCTCTCTCACACTGTAGCATCATGCATCCTCCTCACCATGCTCATTTCAGTATGCTCAAGTCTTCAGGTGTCATTATCTTTGGCATCCCATGTCTCACATCATAAATCAGCACAATTCTCACATATTCACCTTAGTGTCTTAGTGCGGAAGGAGAGACCCTTTGTAAAAAGTGGTAGCAACTCTCTAAAATACTTCCACCCAGTTCTGATTCTTATGACTGAGCTAGTCTCTACACCCCTATAGTGCTGATCATGTCACCCATGTAGCAGATTTCATCGACACGCTCCAGACTCACATCCCAAATATCAAATCTTTCCACCCTTGGCTAACCTTGTCAGTTCCCACAGCACATACTACAAGAATACAAGTAAACAAGCAAAGCACTCAAACTACCTTTTACACTCTTACACTTTTTATGAACCCAATTATACACTTATATTCAACACACTTGACAGAATTGCTACCCACACCCTTCTTGTATATACTGCATGGCTAAGTCCCACTCATCACTACAGCACCACCATCCACTCCACTCACTATTATTTTTGCTTTACCAACATTAACCCTAAGGTGCTTACATATTATTAGTGTAAAGCATAGGAGGGCAGCGAGGAGGGGTGGTAGAGACAGCCTGAGAGCAGTGTGGCTGGTGGTGGTGTTGGTGGTGCTGGGGTGAGGCAGCTGACAGTAAACACCCCTGTAGCCTGGTATACACACACACTCAAAACCTGAAAAACAAATATTTGTACAGTATTTTACTTGACGTGTAGAGCCGATATGGTTGTTGCCTAATTCTCACATAACACATATACATAACTTGTCATATAAGAGAACCCCATCAGATATATAAACTTTTCTTTTGCATCAAGACGTGGGGATTATACCACTGACATCTAGATCATGAGGCCTCACCATCACCACTGTGCCATGAGGACTAGCCTACTCAGTAGAAACTGAACAGGGGTATACTTATAAATTTATGTTAGCTTTCCAAATCATTATACATAAAGACAACAGACTATTACATTCAAAGAAAGGATGGGAAGTGATGGGAAGATGAATGGAAATATTGCTAGTCTTTCTATTTATCAAGAAGATCCAGTTAATATTTGTGCTTTGACTCTGGAGGCACTCTTAACAGGGTTGACTGCTGTACATGGTTAGGGCCCTTTAGGGGTTAGACTTCCTCATTCATGTTGAGGTATGGTGGTGAGATAGTGATCGAATGGGTATGGAAAATGTGCAAACTAGCATGGGAGAAAGGGAGTGCACCCGATGACTGGAAGACTGGCATAATGGATCATATGAAGTCAAACCAACTTTTCAGTGGGAGACAGTTCGGATTCTTGCCGGGGAGGTCGACGGTACTACAGCTAATTAAGGTGGTAGATGATGCAATTCTAGAAGATGGTGATGTAATAGACGTGGTATATTGCGATTTTATGAAGGCCTTCGATAAGGTCCCACATAAAAGGTTAATAGAGAAAGTTAGAAGCTATAATATAGGGGAGAAATGTGTGAAATGGATAGAAGCCTTCCTGAAAGATCGGAGACAGAGGGTATTGGTGAATGGAATAGGCTCGGGGTGGAGGGAAATTACAAGTGGGGTACCTCAGGGATCTGTGTTGGGACCACTGCTGTTCGTTATATTATCAACGACTTGCCTGAAGTTATAACTAATGGAAGTGAGGTATACCTGTATGCGGATGACACTAAACTGTATAGAAGAGTGAGGAGTAAGGAAGATATGGGTTTGCTTCAAGGAGATGTGGAGGGCATGAAGGGATGGTCTGAGCATTGGTTAATGCCTTTTCATCCAAAAAAATGCAAGTACATGCGGATTGGGACCAGCAAGATAGACAAGGTAGGATACAGTATGTATGAAGCGATGGAGGAAGTGAGTGCAGAAAAGGATATAGGAGTAGTGATAGATAATAAGTTAAATTTCTCAGAACATTTAGCGGAAAAGATAAACAAAGCCAATAGAATTGTAGGGCTGATAAGGAGGACATTTGTGTCACTTGACGAAGAAATCTTCAGGAATCTATATACAGCGCTGGTTAGGCCACACCTGGAATATGCAAACCAGGTGTGGGCTCCATATATGGTAAAGGATATAGAAGCAGTGGAGAAAGTGCAGAGAAGAGCTAGCAAGCTGGTACCAACGTTGAAGAACGCGGGCTATGAGCAGAGGTTGAGGACACTGGACTTCCGACACTGGCATATAGGAGAAAGAGAGGGGATATGATAGAGACTTTCAAGATAGTGTCAGGAAGTACGATGAGGATGTGTGAAGGTATCTTCTTGATGCGGGAGGGAACAAGAACGAGAGGACACTCTAAGAAAATTTACAAAGAAAGAAATAGGCTTGAGAAGGCGAAGAACTCGTTTTGTGATAGAGTGGTAAATGAGTGGAACGCACTGCCCCAGTATGTAGTCGATTCCGAATCAATAAGGGAGTTTGAAAGTAATCTTGATAAAGCATGGGGAAGACAAGATTTGAAGTTTGATTATAAAACAAAAATACAGAATAGTAAAAATGTTGCGTCTGCTACCGCCGCCGCCAACACCGTGAACGACCGCAGCAGTGCAAGTACTGGTACTGAGCTGGATACACAGGCATAGTTTGCCTTTTTCCAGAGGATCTACTGTAAGAAACTGTAAGAATAATAGTCCCCCTATATAAGGGCAAAGGGGAAAGAGGAGTGTGTGGTAACCACCGAGGAATATGTCTTCTAAGCGTAGTAGGGAGGTATACAGTAGGGTAGTGATTAAGAGAGTGAGAGTGAGAACGGAGAAATGGATAGGCGACGAGCAGGGAGGTTTTAGGAAGGGAAGAGGATGTGTAGATCAGATTTTTACCCTGAATTGTGTTGTGGAGAAATATCTGGAGAAGAAACAAAAGGTGTATGTTGACTTTATGGACTTGGAGAAGGCCTATGACAGAGTGGATAGAGAAGGTTTGTGGAAAGTACTTAGAATATACGGAGTAGATGGCAAGTTTCTGAAAGCAGTGAAGAGCATGTATGAGGGTGCAAAGGCGGCAGTACGTGTCGAGAGTGAGCAGAGCGAGTTCTTTGACCTGAATGTTGGTTTGAAACAGGGGTGTGTGATGTCCCCGTGGTTGTCTACTGTATATATGGATGGAGTCATGAAAGAAATACTATCAAGAGCAGTGGATGTTGGTGTATCGCTGAAAAGGGAGGAAATTGAGTGAAGCTACCTACACTGCTGTTTGCGGATGATACAGTTCTGATGAGTGATAATGAATAGGAGTTGCAGGGTCTGCTAAATGAGTTTGGAACAGTGTGCGAAAAATGGAATTTGAAGGTAAATGCGGGGAAGAGCAAGGTTATGGTCTTCGAAAGGGGTGAAGTCACAGAGTGTGAGGTGAAGCTGAACGGTCAGGCTATGGAGATCGTCAACTCTTTTAAGTACCGGTATCTGGGCAGTGTGTTGAGTAAAGATGGGACTATGGATGAAGAAGTGTGGGAGAGGGTACAACAGGGGAAGAGGGTTGTAGGAACGCTGAAAGCAGTAACAAGAAATAGGGTGGTCAGTATGGAAGTGAAGAAGTCCTTGCATAACAGTGTGGTAATCCCGACACTGACTTACGGAAGCGAAGCATGGACATTGGTTGAGAGACTCAGACCAAGAGTGAGAGCAGTGGAAATGAATTACCTAAGAAGTGCGTGCGGAGTTACATGGAGGGATAGACAGACTAATGAGGAAGTAAGGAGGAGGTGTGGTGTGGAGGTAGATGTGCTGGAAAATGTGAAAAGGAACAACTTGAAATGGTTCGGCCATATGGAACGTATGGAAAGCGAGAGAATGACTAAGAGGGTGTACGAGAGCGAGGTGGAGGGACAGAGAGGGAGAGGCAGACCGAAAGAGAGGTGGAAGGTTGGAGTGAGGAAGTATATGAACGAAGGCGGTGCTGGTTGGGGGGAGGGGCGTCGACTGACCGGGGACAGAGGTGCATGGGGGCGGTTCGTTCGTGGCCACCCCTTTGGAGATCACGACATCAGGCAATAGATAGATAGATAGATAGACTTCCTCATTCACCTCATCATACACAAAATCAAAATATCAAGGCCTCAACTATCGCCGACTGAGTGGAACATAATAGTAAGTTCTTCCTACCATAGAACTGTTTAGTGGTGTGAGGGAGCTCCAGGTCTGGCACCATTGTAGGAATTCTTTTTTACACCATACCCGAAAGAGGATTTATGGAACTCCGATCTTACTCTCAACCATCTGAACAATTTTACCAACACACCTAAACTTCGTTAGATGCGGAAATAGCCTCACGAAAATATAAAGCCCTGGTGGGGCACGAACTCTCGACCCTTGGGTTGTGAGGCAGACACCTTACCAGTTAGACCAATAGAGATATCCCACTTGGCCTGGTCGGCTCAGGGTATTTCCGCATCAGATCTGTTTTAGGCTAGCCTATTTTCACTGACTTTACACTACTTCACCTTCCGGGAATCGAAAGCTCCGAACAGAGAGGAACAAGCCTGAACCGAATCGACCGAGAGTCCGTCAGAGAGATGAACGGGAATGGTGAGTCAACTTCACTGAGCGGTGCATAACACACCTACTAACTGCCCAGTTGGCAACTCGCTTGAGCGGCCGGCAACTCCACAACCCAACCCAAGTGAGTTCTCACTACACTCCCTGTGCTCTCCTATCCTCTTCCTTGTCCTGTAGGAATTCCTACACCATCACAGGTCTGCCACTGCATATACAGTACTGTACTGGTATTTGTAGGCAGGGATTAGAGTGACAGCATAACGAGCTGCTTTGTTTTCACTCACCTTTCTAGGAGTGTTCTAATCTTCTTTTACTTTTTTATCTCATTATTAAGTATCTCAGGCTGGATTGGGCAATGTTGTCCATCAATGGTGAGGGGAGGGATTAAGGGCAGAGGAGGCTAGCCCTGTAGGAGTTCTTTTTGGGAACTCAGTGGTCTGGTTAAGCTAATTAAGTAGAACCCCACCCATCCAGTGCTCTCAGATCTGGAAACCAAAGAGATTCGGACAGGCATTTAGATCCAGACTCATGTTTCAGCCAACCAAACTTGTCTGGATGGCTGGGAAAAATATAAGTCAATCCGGAAGCGAAAGAGACGAATATAAGTACAGTATTGTTTACATCAGTTTGTTTCAGAATGGGCTGTACTGTATGACGGAGTTAGATATCCAGACTTGTATGTCAGCCATCCAGATTTGTCTGGATGGCTGAAACCTAAATCTGGTTGTTTAAGTTTGATATCCTGAGTCATGTACAGTATCAATCTGGATGGCTGAACATAGATCCGGACTTTTGGCAGATCCAGACAAGGTTCTCCCCAAATGAGTCTGGATGGGCGAGGTTTAACTTTACTGTGTATATTATATATATAAAAAAAATAAAAATAAAAAAAATAAATAATAAAAGTAAAAACAACATTAATTAATTTAAAAAAACACGAGGGCAGAGATTGTTATGATGCTGGTTGGGGTTAAACTAAATCTGATATGGAGAGGAGTCTCCAAAATAGCGACTTCAAAGCCACTTTCTTTTATGCTGGCCTACCGTGTCACCAAAATCTCCCAGCAAATGTAAATGCACTAATCTGATTGCTCATGTCATGGATGTAGATTATGAGTGGAGAAATTTCAAGTTAAATATTAACGTGATGATAGTGGGTTGTTATATGTGCGATTAGTTTGCTTGGGAAACTTGCTCATGTAGTCATGTACACTGTACCCTTTGTGGTAGTTTTATGTTCTTTTAATTAAAAAAAATATTTTATTAAAGCGTTACTGCCACATAGTGATTTTGATAAGTTCTTTTGCCTTTATATTGTGTCGTCCCGGTTTTAGTTTGTCTATTTTGCAAGTTTTACATTATTAATAATATAGGTGTAGCGGAAGATGGGCGTGGTGTAGGTCATAAGCAAAGATTTTCCAAAGTACAGTAGATATAATATAGGTGAGATGTGAAGGATAGCTTTGATGTGTGGGATGTAACATGCACTGTAAGGTAAATCCTTACTACTGTATAAGGAAATGCTATCTCTATGACTATCTCTTATTACCTTTCCTCTTTAATTTACTCTGAGATATTGCAAAATGCAAATATAAAGGCCAGAATTGTAAAATACTGCATAAAATGTTAAAAACAAAAACAAACCAAATCAAACCATGACCAATCACACCGCTAGAAAGTGGAGCTTCAAGTAAGGTAGGAGACTCTTCTTTATCTCTGTTTACCTTTCTTCTTTCTCTCTTTCTTTGCTCATGCCTTATCCATTATTGCTGGTTGTTGATTATTATTGGAGTTTCTTAGGGCATAGGTGTAATGTTTGGTTAGTTTTGCTTGGATGTTCATGCACAACAAAACTGACAGAGATATTTATAGCACATATATTCCCTACATAAAATATCACAATCTAAGTGTATAAATCAAATATTTCAATTATTATGTTCCTTCCAACAACCAACTATACTCCTAAAATCGATTAATGAAATTTACAAACACATGTGGCATACATTCTTTAATGGTCTATAAAATAGTATTACTTTTTCATAGTAAGCTACTGGCATATCCCACCTAGGCGAGGTGGCCAGCTTGTGTAGGCCTATAAAGTGTTAAGTGCATGTTGAATGATACTGTACTGCTTAACCCATTCACCTAGCTGAAATACATCACAAGACCTTGCAGACTATTCAAAACAAAGCCCTAAAAATAATCACAGGCTATACAGCTACTACACCTACATAATATTATCACCTACATCAAGAAACCAAAATCCTCAAAGTCAGAGACCACCTGGACATGAGAGGCACCCAATTCCTGGCTGTAGCCTCTACAAACCAACACTACAACACAGTGGTGATGGGCTGGTCTATCTGAGTGAGAACTGAGCGATCTCTGCCATACCCATAGCTTACTCTGACTGTTCGTTTTACTTATATATTTTCTAGATCTCAAGTGACGGCGTCTCTTCCGTGGATTGACCTCCCAATCTACCAAGATTGGAAGCCAAAGCGTCACATTTTTCCTTTGCCCCTCAACTTTCTCTTCATAATTGCTGAGGGGCACAGGGCCCTGGGTGGAGCTTTGGTTTCCCGGGTGTTTCTGCACCTTCCTCAGCTCACCGCCATGGAGTGGCTTCGGTCACCCAGGCTTTATTGTGGTCGGCAGGGAGGGTTCTGTGGGGGCGCTCGGTTATGGCCTGGGCCCTGCTCGGGGCCTTGGGGCTGTTCGGCCAGGCAGCTTGGGGAACAGCAACAGCAACAGCAACAGCAACAACAACAACCAACGCTACACTACATGGCAGCAAACCCACAGACACCAAGGAATATAAAAAAAAAAAAACAGCACACGGTATCACACACAAATCTTTCTGCCTCACACATCAGGGGTATCAGGAAACCCTCTTTATATAACATACACATCCAACTTCACGACATTGCCCTACATCGCTATCCTCTATCCATAAAACACTACTCTTCCCACTACATATCATACATGTAACACCATACACTTACCTAATAAATATGGCAGTACAATTGTTAAGAGCAAACCTGGTGGTCCCTCGGATATCCACCCCCGGCAGGGTTGGGTCATTGACACAGGGCCCTCCCGGTCGTCATCATGTGACTGTGTCAAGAGCATTGCAACGTCCCAAAGCTGCTCGTCAGTGCAGCTTTTTCTTTAGTAATATAAGGGGTCTTCACTCTAACATCAATTCTGTACACCAATTTCTTCAAGCAGAATCCCCTACTCTCCTTTTTTTGACAGAGACTCAAGTAACATCCACATCAGACACGTCTAGATTTAATTTTCCAGGTTATCAACTGCTCCAAAATTTCAGACCTAAAGGAGGTGTATGTTGCTTCGCAAAATCTGAAATTGCCCTGGAGGAGGTTACTAGTTTCAATTGTCCCTATTTTGATTATTCTATATACAAATAAATTTCTGCTGGTAAATTTAAATACATATGTTGCATCTACCATTCCCCAAATACTCCTCCAGAGCAGTCTTTTTTATTCTCTGTCCTCACAACTCAGTGTCCTCAACTTAAATGCTTCTTCTGAAATCACTGTGTTGGGTGATTTTAATGTCCATAATGTTGAATGGTTCACTCATTCAGCCAGGACTGATGATGCTGGTCTTGAATGTGAGCTATTTGCAGACTCATTTAATCTCACTCAACTAGTCAACCAACCCACCCGTGTACCAGATAATCCTAATCATAATTCCCACCTACTGGACTTATTTTTAACAACCAATTCAGAAAATTATGATGTTACAGTGAGGTCCCCGCTTAGATCTTCTGATCACTGTCTGATACAGGCCACCTGTCTATCACCGACCACACCTTCCCACTCTGAACCTGTTTTGGTGACTAAATGGCATTACGATAGGGCAGACTGGGAAGGTCTTCAAGGTTTCTTTATTGATATTCCCTGGACCTCTTTCTTTTCTAATGATGCACACTCCACCTTGAGCCACATACAAGATTTTGTAAAAAATTGCAATGGAAACTTTTATTCCTCATCAAAAGTACAGTAAAAGATCTAATTCACCTAAATGGTTTGACCATAATTGTGCTAGAGTAACTGAACAAAAAGCAATAGCCTACAATGCATACACAAGATCAAAAACACATGAAGCCTTTAATTACTTTAGAAACATCAGAAATCATACCAAAACTGTATTAAACCTAACTAAATCAAACTTTCTCCACAAGCAGGCAAATAAACTTCTAAATAATCCAAATGATAACAAAATATTTTGGTCTACTCTTAACTCATTCAAATCCAACTTCACTACTGCTTCATCCATTCCACCATTAAAATCTCCGACTGGCAATCTTGTAAGTGACCCACGAGGTAAAGCTAACTTCTTGCGGATATTTTCTCCACCAACTCAACCTTAGATAAAATAAATCAAGATGTCCCTGTACTTAATTTTAATTCGCCTGAAATTCCCTCACTTAAGATCCACACCAGACATGTCAAAACTATTTTGCAGAATCTCTCAGTAGATAAGGCTCCTGGTCCAGATGAAATTCCTCCAATAGTACTTAACACCTTACGAGCGGCCTATGCGGTTTATTTATATGTACCGCACAGCGGGGTGTTTTTAGCCAAAATAGGGCTGTTTACGTGATCATTTTCATGCCTAAATAAGACCCAGAACGTAAAACAAGTACCTATCCCTGAAAGGGCATAAACAGAGCTTTCGAATGACACCATAACGATCCTTGTATGATGGATAGTTTTCTTGCAATAACCGTGCAACGCGAGTGCAAAAAGCAGGTAATTCGGTACTTTCGGTACATAATTGAGTATGTAGCGAGTGAGAGAGGGAGGAGGGAGCTGAGATTTGTGTCAGTAGGTTCGCCGCGGTGGTCTGGAGCAGTCATACGCTCGCTAGTCTCCTGCCACCACTTGTCTCTCTCTCTCAGCCACATTACGTGCTGAAATTGCCACTCGACCTATGTCGAGCGCCGCCACATAGTCCAGCTTTTTTTAACTCGACTTATGTTGCTCGCCGCTAATTAAGGGTTAAGAATTGCTCCTTGGTGCTCGCTCCTGTATTGGCAAAATTTTTCCGTCTGTGTACTCATACCTCATGCTTCCCAGTACCCTGGAAAGAAGCAAACATCCATCCAGTTCCTAAAAAAGGTGCCTCTTCAGATCCATCAAACTACAGACCAATAGCTATAACTTCCACTCTTGGTAAAGTCTTTGAAATTATATTAATAATCACATAATTAAGCATCTTGAGAATAATAAATTAATCAGTGATAGGCAATATGGTTTTAGACGATGTCGATCAACTGCAGAGATTCTTTGCCTTCTTACAAATAAAATCAACCAAGCTACAGACCAACATGGTGAAACACATACAATAGCACTGGATATATCAAAGGCATTTGATAGAGTCTGGCATCAATCCTTATTGTCGAAGATGTCACACTACGGCCTTGCATCATTAGTTCCACTAATTTCTTCTTATCTTCATAACAGAAAAATATGTGTAATGGTAGATGGCCTTTATTCTCAATTTCACTCAATAAATGCTGGTGTTCCCCAAGGATCAGTTTTGGCCCCAACTCTGTTCCTCATTCATATCAATGATCTCAGAAGAGACTGGATATCTCCGTCGTCGACACCTGCCCAGGATGCAACACAGCACCCCATACTATTAAACACATCATAGAAGACTGCATTCTACACAATCACTTATGCCAACAACATAATCTACATAATCTAACCATGGTGATGGGCTGGTCTATCAGAGTGAGAACTGAGCGATCTCTGCCATACCCATAGCTTACTCTGACTGTTCCTTTTACTTATATATTTTCTAGATCTCGAGTGACGGCGTCTCTTCCGTGGATTGACCTCCCAATCTACCAAGATTGGAAGCCAAAGCGTCACATTTTTCCTTTGCCCCTTAACTTTCTCTTCATAATTGCTGAGGGGCACAGGGCCCTGGGTGGGGCTTTGGTTTCCCGGGCGTTTCCGCACCCTCCTCAGCTCCCCGCCATGGAGTGGCTTCGGTCACCCAGGCTTTATTGTGGTCGGCAGGGAGGGTTCTGTGGGGGCGCTCGGCTATGGCCTTGGCCTTCTCGGGGCCTTGGGGCTGTTCGGCCAGGCAGCTTGGGGAACAACAACAACAACATAATCTACACTCCTTGAGAGTCCTGTGGGAAAGCTAGATTGTGGCCGTGGCCTTCCTTGGGGACTCGGGGCTGTTCGGCCAGGCAGCCTAGGGAACGACAAAAACAACAACAACCCGTTCATGTAGGGTAGAGATACCAAAGGAGACGATTTGTCCAGTAGAGACGCACTTCATGCAAAAAAACTGCCATGCAAAAAACTAAAGTACCTGAAAAGAAAACAAATACATCAAAAAAAATACTTTATGCTATTAGTGATGTTCTCAAAGACTACCAGCCTAATAGGACACACATTTATCTTGTGAAAAAATAAACAAAAATAAAAATTAGATTTTCGGGGTATCTCTTAGCCCAAACCTAAGAATGCGATTTTTTCATAGCTCATTTTTTTCCTACTTCTCTAACTCGGATCGTTTTTCTTTTGTTTCAAATGGAAAGAGCATGTCTTGAACTATACTCCTGCATGGTTTCATGACTCTTGCATGAACGAGTGCTCGTGAAAGTGGGTGCGTCCCCATTGGTTCATGATATGGTCCAAAACCAATGGAGACGCATTTTTTCAAACTGGGTTTAGAAGGGCATAAACCGCATGCATGGTAAACCCCAATCTCGCCCCACCTCCTCCTGTATTCATGGTTGAGTTTCCTTTAATGGTGGTGGAGCTACCTTCATTTGACTTCGAGGCCCAATGGAGACGCACACGTGCGGGCCATATAGAGACGCGTCTGGATGGGGAGGTGGTGTGCGTCTCCATTGGTTTAGTGTTATTTATCAAAGTTATCTGCCCTATTTATAATATTATCTCTTATTTCAGTTGCAAGAATATTGAATTAATAGTGCATGAACTACAACTACAAACTAACAGAAATGGAAAATAGAAATAAATAGTGTATGAACTATCGAATAAAGACTAAATAATGACAGAAATAATCGTACAATTTGTTTTTGTCACGTAGGTCTAAGTGTGAGCTTTCGATACCCAGCTTCACAACACACACCCACACACTCACACACTCAGGGGTCTAAATGTGGCCAAATTGCACTTTTTCATTGACCGTGACTGAACATCAACGAGACATAGGTCTACTTGTTTGGACGTCCCTCTGACTCCCTCACTGGAGTGACTCGTGCTACCGTGCGGTGGGGCCAGTGGCACAACCCTTTAGTAGAGGGTTGTGCCAGTGGGGGGCGAAGGAGAGAGGGAAATCGACACTCCTTTATTTCTCTCTCCTCCCCCACTTCGCGAATCGGTAATTTGTGGGTTATTTCGCATATTTCTTTATTACTATGCATCTTATATGCATTCATGTGCTTTGTGGTGATATAATATTGATATAAGCACTATTGCGTATTTTCCCCCTCCTTTCCTCCCCCCTCCCTCGCAAACTAGCTAGGCAGGGGAAGGGTGGCGGGGTTGCTTTTTACCAACAAATGTGCAATTCTCGGCGGCGCGATATTTTAAAGAAAATATATATAGAGTCGGATGTTGGTTGGTATTCACTACATATAGATGTACAATGTAGGCCCACTATCAGCATGCAACTACTTTAGTTTAAGCTAGAAGTATAAGTGGTATAAATATTATCTACTAAATAATCAAATTACTCACATATTAATACAAAAAAACAGACGTTCGTCTGCACTGGACTGGGGTGCGTCTACTTAGGATTTGGTGGTCATAAGGAGACGCACTTGATATTGGACCTCTTATCTCGGAAAATACTTGAAATATATCAAACATTGACACATCCATTAAAAGAATAACCATTTGGTAATATATCAAGTGAGTTTCAAGTTAAAAGAATGAATGAGCTGACACACTGATTTTTTTCTTGAAAACTTTCACACTTTTTGCATCTCCTTTGGTGCCTCTACCCTGCCAGGGGTCGCCATTTAGTATTAAAAAATTGAATTCTCATAATCTCATAATTTCTGTACCTCTCGAAAATTAGTTTTCTGCTCGCAGCTGTAGAGATTGAAGTAGCTAAATTAAAGGTTTCTAAACACCCCTGATGTTCACAAAGACTTTTAAAGCATCCCAGAAAGTGCGCAAATCCTGTCCTTGTGCACGAAAGGGTTAAGTGGCTTTGGCTGTGAGTTTTATCTGCATCCGATGTGATAAGCTCCATGTTAGTGTAAAAAAAAGAGGGGATGGAGCTCATGAGGATGAGTGCAATCCTCGCAGGCTCAAAGAAATCTTCTGTGCATTCAAAGAAAAATATATACTAAATGCAGGGAATTCCAACCCCATGCTCCAGAAAAATATGAAAAAAATATAAATTAGATTAAGCTACATACGGTGTATAGCGCATGCAGCTGTATATGTAAGAGCAAAAGTGTGTGTACCTTAACCCTCTCACGTTCTTGACGCAATTTTGAGCCTATTAGGGATACTTTAAAGCCTTTGTTACCATCAGGGGTATTTAGAAACCTTTAGTTTAGTTACTTTAACCTCTGCAGTTGTCTTTGAGTTAGCTGTGGGCAGAAAACTAATTTTGGAGAGGTAATTATAAGAGTGAGAGAACTCTATTTATTATTGCTAATCTGGCAACCTCTGCGTCATATGGTCGTGAGAGGGTTAAGAGCAAGATAGAATTACTCCTTGTGCATCCGAGGCACAGATTACCACAAATAATTAACCGAGTCAAACTTTCCTACCTTGTTGAGTGTTGGTACAGGTGCCATGATAGAGACATGGCTGCCACAGACACTCATCCAGATCCTCACACCTGCCTCCCTGCAACACCTGGCCCTCCACACACCTGTAGCACAAGGTAGTAAACAACATATACTTTACATACACACAAACACTGGTTTAACCCATACAGTACCAGGGACGTCCTTTTCATTATATCCTGGCAACTATTAGACAATTTTATTCAGCTTAGGAAGGATCTCCAGCAATAATAAGGCCTCAAATGATCTCAACCAACCCTTTTAACTATCACAGACCCTTCTTAACCCTCCTGGCCCGGGCAGGCTCTCAAAATGACAGTGTGGGCTACCCGGGCGATCTGGCCGAAAAACGTCTAGGCCTAGGCTACCGTATTTTTGTTTAGTTTAACTGCTAGAAATTTCCCACGCATCTATAAATGTAGTGCGGTTTCCAATCTGTAGACTGGCGTTGAGTAGAGCTCTCTATGTCAACTGGTTCAGTTGTGATGACGATTTCAGTGGAGAGCACTTGCAGGCGATGTTAGCAATATGACGATCTTTTCACTACTGAAACAACGACATACAGACGTACAATAACAAACGAGTCTTCTCCTTCTTGTTTTCGGAGGTGCGGTGATGTAACGATCGGCTTTGTTTACATGCGTCGGACGCACGGCGTTCAGACCAAGCTGAATAGGCTTTCAAGCTTACAGATTTTAAAATGACACCCGGGCTCCTGCCCTTAGTTTGTGGTGTCATTTTAAAATGACAACCGGGCCAGGAGGGTTAAACTGCACAAAATCATCTAAATATATCTAGAATAAAATGTAACACACATTGCTGGTACTCAAAGGGTTAATGTCATTTTTCATTACATTGTAATGGCTCAAACAGCTTTTCACCATTTACACTGTAGTAAAGTGTCTCACATTGGCTAATATACACTGGTTCTCTTGGCTGTAAGTAGAGAGGCGTAAGCTAGACGAGCAAAATAGCATGCGGTGGTCTTAACTCCTTGAGGTTATCATGTGTTCAAACAGTTTATCCTGGCTAACATTAGACAGCTTAGGAAATAGCACGAGCAATTAGAGGGGTAAAAATTATCGCAATTAACCCTCTAACTTCCACAGATCCTTCCTAATCTAAACAAAATTGTTGAATAATAGCCAGAATAAAACAAATAAATGCATCCTCGATATTGAAAGGTTGTTAAGGACTCAAAATTTATTTAGAATCTAATGACTAAAAATTATGAGAAATGTGAAATAGCCAGTGAACTCACCCGCAGCGATGATCCCTCCAGGTGTCAATACAGGTGAGGTGTGTGGGGCAAGTGGTCAGGTTATGACAGGTGTGGGGGGCGTCGCACTCCTCCTGCACCCCATGGAACATGCTTACTTGGCCCCCCACAGTGTTATTCGTGGCTGGGGGTAACAGTAGTTCTCGACCTTCCACCATCACCGACCCTACACAACCTAATTGAACAAGTTGGCATGTTAAAAGTTTGGATGAAACAATTTCCTCCATCACCAACCCTAAGGGCACTTTCAGAGGCATCAACCTTTCACCGTCTGCCATGTACAGCACAGTGCCTTGCATTCCAGAGTGCGCCGTTGTGCAGACGACTTTTGCTGTTAATTGACACCGCCCGACCGCGACCCATCCGTGCCCGTCAGTGCATTACATGCAATTAAGTGCAGCACTGTGTCAAATTGAAATGGGCGCCGTGGTGACTGCGGTGGCCGTATACAGCATTTTGCTTTGGACGATGCAAGTGAAAGTATCCATAAGCACCTACATTTACGGTACATGGCAGACGGTTAAAAGTCAATACGTCTGAAAGGGGCCTAAGTAATCTAATGGGTCATATTGGGAATACTGTACAGTATATTACAAGTTATGTTACTGGTATGTTGTAGTGTGCTTAAAAATTGTTTTGTTAGGTCATGATATGTAATGTGATATGTTATATAAATGGTACAGTATTATCAAATCTTTAAATTCAGTATTTCATTCTCTATGACCCCTTTAAGGATGTCAGACAATATAATCTAATTAATTAATTTAACCTGGCGATGGGCTGGTCTATCAGAGTGAGACCTGAGCGATCTCTGCCATACCCATACCTTACTCTGACTGTTCCTTTTACTTATATATTTTCTAGATCTCAAGTGACGGCGTCTTTTCCGTGGATTGACCTCCCAATCTACCAAGATTGGAAGCTAAAGCGTCACATTATTCCTTTGCCCCTCAACTTTCTCTTCATAATTGCTGAGGGGCACAGGGCCCTGGGTGGGGCTTTGGTTTCCCGGGCGTTTACGCACCCTCTCAGCTCCCCGCCATGGAGTGGCTTCGGTCACCCAGGCTTTATTGTGGTCGGCAGGGAGGGTTCTGTGGGGGCGCTCGTTTATGGCCTTGGCCTTACTCGGGGCCTTGGGGCTGCTCGGCCAGGCAGCTTGGGGAACAACAACAACAACAACAACAACAACAACAACAACAACAACAACAACAACAACAACAACAACAACAACAACAACAACAACAACAACTCCTAACACCAAACTTTAAACTTGTATGTATGTAATATAGAATGAATATGAGAAGGAATACAGGATTATTTACTTGAAATTGCATAGTCTTGGCCTTTTGATTACTTCTAAAAGCATAATAAGAACTGTCAAGTATACAGTAATCATAATGTAGTATATTTTACAATAATTACTAAAAAGAACGCATTCAGTTTTAGGATTAATTATAAAGTGTCTTGTTTGGCAGCCTGGTCTGGCATATGCAGTACTTCCCGACTCTCCACCATCAAGCCTATACAGACTATTGGGATACATTTAAATTATAATGCAAGTTATGCATGTTTCAAATAGCTACACCATACTTGTTGTTTATGGGGAGGCCAGTGGCAGTACCACACCCAGACCATGAACATATAGAGACAAGGTGGTATATTACTAACTTTATTCAGTTTTATAGAGTATTTTTGTCCTACTGTATATGAAAAGGGGAAAATAAAGTTGAAGTTATGACAGTAAAACAGAACTCTTCAGCATGACTGATATGCACAAGGCATAATGAAGCACATTGTTTTTCTCAGTCTTCATGGCCCAACAATCAATTTCAAAATGTTTATGGCTCCATGATTGAAACTTATAACATTATATGAACAGTACTACAAACTTCTGGGTACATACCGGTATATACAAATGCCTGCACAAGTAACTCTTACACTACTTTATAATGATCTTGAATCCCTAAATAATGATTGAGTGAAAAAGTGACTCAAGGTATGAGGCTAATAATAATATTAATCGTCTGGTTGCTTATATAGCGCCCGTATCTCCTCCGAGGATTCTCAAGCGCTTGACACTTCATTAATCAACCAGAGACCATTACCCATCTCCCTTGCTCATGGGGAGATGGTAACGGCCGGCTATATCTCAAAAATACTTTTTAATCTGAGCGGGGATTGAATGCGAGACTGCAAGATGGGAAACAGTGACGATATCAACTGAGTCAGCCGGACGGCAAAAGCGAATACTTAAAAATATTACACCAGCCTGCCAAAGTGATTCAATAAAACTATATACAGTAATTCATCACTGCAGGCAATTGTATATCGACAAATATCTATGAGGTCTATCTCAGTAACTATGATCTTACCATCAAAATAGTCTTCATCATTAGACTGACTGGATTCCTGAGCTGGTCCCCCTATAACAACCCCCTCCTGCCTGTCCACTTCCAGCAGCTGGGATCCGGACCAACTGAGAGAAGCGTTGTACAATTCACCCTCACCTTCGTCCGCAGAAAGAATGGTCGCCGAGCCATATCTGTGGAAAGGAAATGTGATGTGATATAAAACAGGAGAGAGTAAAAAGACAATTAAAAGATTAGTTGCCAAGTACTGTACATACATAAAATTTTAAGACTGAGTGTTCCACACATAAGTGCAGTTTCAGTCTCTTGTCCTAATGGCGGCGTTCCAGGCAACCCTGTTAAGGGCTGCTTCACTTGTCAAGTTCTTGGATTTGAGATCGGCACGAATAGTCCGATCCCAGGTCTTCGTCGGTCCACCCCGGTGTAGCTCCCTCCACAATCACAGACCTGCATTTTTTCATCCAATTTTGTTCATCCATTCCCTCCACATGTTCTTGTTCACCAGCTCCAATGTCTCATTTCCAAAATTCACAGCCACAGGATCATCACTTAACACAAGCTCGCCTTTGCACACTGCGCACTCAAATTTCTCTATTTCTGACTTATCCTTCGGCAGGGGTTCCTTTATTCTACTACAGCGCTTACTCCCATGGTGTAAGAATATCTGAGGAAGGAACTATGATACTATATATAACAGAAGAGATACATCTATCTATTTATTTATCTATCAGTGGTCAGTGCTTCTTAACACCTTATTAGCGGGCTAGCGGTTTATTTATATGTACCGCCCAGCGGGGTGTTTTTAGCCAAAATAGGGCTGTTTACATGATCATTTTCATGCCTAAATAAGACCCAGAGCATAAAACAAGTATCTATCCCTGAAAGGGCATAAACAGAGCTTTCCAATGACACCATAACGATCCTTTTATGACGGCTAGTTTTCTTGCAACAACCGTGCAACGCGAGTGCAAAAAGCATGTAATTCGGTACTTTCCCCATACAATTCAGTATGTAGCGAGTGAGAGAGGGAGGGAGGAGGTGGGATTCGTGTCAGTAGGTTCGCCGCGGTGGTTTGGAGCAGTCATACGCTCGCTACTCTCCTGCCACCACTTGTCTCTCTCTCTCAGCAACATTACGTGCTGAAATTGCCACACGACCTATGTCGCGCGCCGCCAGATAGTCCAGATTTATTATACTCGACTTATGTTGCGCGCCGACACATAGGGGTTTTAATCCCTGGGTCGTCACCCAAAGTTGGGTCGCAAAGCCATTTTGAATAGGTCTCCAAGGGTTTGAAATTTCTATTAATTAATACTAATAATTATATTTTTATTTACTTTGCATTACAGTATTAGTGCTAGTAGGCCTATCATTAATATAAATATGATAAGTATCATTATAATGTATATATCAGTACTGTATTATTATTATTATTACTACTATTATAATCATATTATTTATTTAAAAAAAAAATATATCATTATTATTATTATTATTATTACTATTATCAGTAGTAGTATTTTGAATAACTTCATCAATACCTTGGGTCTCAGGCCATAATAATATTTCATTTTGCCGTAGCAACTGCCTGCAAACTGTGAGGTTGACGGCTCGATTCTCGGGCCAGCCAGTGTGTGTTATTGGCAGATGCCAGTGCTGTTGGTGGACGGTGCGGTCTAGCAATCTGTGGCAACTATTCACTGAAGTCCCTGAACATCAGGTCACCCACCGTAGCCCAGCTCTTGAGCAGGGAGTGTATGGTGGTAAAAAAACGCATCATCAATGCGATTATGCGAGACATTTCTAATAATCTTAGAAATATTCCAACATTAACTCAACAATTACATTTTAAGATTAACCATTATTTTGGTTTGTCAGCCATCACCTACTAGTACAACTGGATACGATACTTTATAATTATATAATATATGGTTAACTTATTCATCAGGAGAGAAGGAATTCAGTTGAATTACTGTAGTGTTCTAGTGTCTGCTGTGATGATGCACCAGCAACTCTAGGAGAACGACAAGGTTTCACTGTTAGAGTGAAGTAGGAAGATTCATTACTCCACCCTGGATATATTACTTTTTAAAGGTTATTCTGTGTGTTGCAGAATGCAATGCAGGAGGTCATTCATGTTGTTAATTTCATTATAGATAGGGCGCTTAACTTCAAGATCTTCGCACAGATGTGCTACAATTTTGGTTCAGAAAATACGTATCTGTTGTACCATTCTGAGGTTAAGGAACTGTCACGTAGAATGTTGCTCTAATGATTGCTTAACTCCCAGAGACCGGCCATTGAATATTCCCGCCATCCCGCCTGCCCGGGAGTACAGGCACGCAAGCGCCTTGTTTATGCCTCTTGTAACTTCATAAATAACAGACAATAATCAGCTAAATACCATGAGCACATACCTTTACTCAGCATGAGAATGATGAATATCCCATGGTTCTATGTTGCTTTGTTCTCTGTTTATCACTACAGTACTTGACCGTCAGCAAGAATTCCAGCCCTTAAGTGTGCGTGTATATATGCGTGTGGGACTAAACATCGATCAATACTCGTGCTTGTGTGTGACTGTTTGTGCATGTACTTACACTAGTTGTACTTACACTAGTTGTGTATTTACCTATTTGTATTTACCTATTTGTAGTATACAGGAGTTGAGCTTTTTAGGCTCGTATTGTCCCGCTTCCTGAGTTACAATTATCTAACTTTGCCTTAAAAATATGAATGTTTTTGGCACACACCACTTCCTCTTCCAACTGATTCCACTTACTTATACTTCTGTAAGGGAAACTATACTTTCTCACATCTCCTTTACATCTTCCTTTCATTAGTTTATATCTATGCCCCCTAGTTCTACCATTATCTTTCACAATATAACCCTTCTTGTCCACCTTTTAGAGTCCTCTCACACATTTGTACATCATAATCATATCGCCTCTCTCCCTCCTATCCATTAGAGATGGTAAATCTAATTTCTTTAATCTCTCCTCATATGGTAATTCTCTCAGTTCTGGTATCATCCTAGTTGCAGCTCGCTGAACCTTCTCCAGCTTCTTTATATGCTTTTTTAGATGTGGTGCCCACACCACTGCCGCATATTCCAGTCTTGGTCTCACCAATGTTTTTATTATTTTCTCCAGCATCTCCTCGTTTATATAGTTAAAGGCTATTTTTATTCTGTTTAGCAGTCCATATGTTTCTCCCACTATCTTATTAATATGATTCTCAGGTGAAAGATCACCCCTAACAGTTATCCCTAAGTCCTTTTCTTTCTCTGATGGGCTAATAGTGTTTTCTCCTAACTTATATTCCATATGAGGCCTTCTTTTACTTACTCCCATTTCCACTACTGTACATGACATTTATTTGTGTTGAATTCCATTTTCCACTTCTTGCTCCATTGATCTATCCTATCCAAATCCCTCTGTAATTCCCTACCACTGTTTTCATCTTCTATACGCTTCATGATCTTGGCATCATCTGCAAACATATTCATATATGCATTTATTATTTATATCCTTTGGCATGTCGTTAATGTATATTAGAAACATTATGGGAGCCAACACCGCTCCCTGCGGAACTCCACTTGTGACATCTTTCCACGTAGAAAATTTATCTCTGATAGTAGTCCTCATCTGTCTCCCTGAAAGATAGTCCTCCATCCAATTTAACAAACTACCCTGAATCCCTCCATACTCTTTTAATTTCCACTTCAGCCTGCTATGAATAACTAGGCCTAATGTCTCTCTGAATTTCTGAAACATTGTAAAATCTGTGTCACATCTAGATTGATAGAGTTTTGTCAGAGGGGGTGGAATGCCCTTATAATCCATTTCCGCATATTGCCACCTATACCACATCACTTACCTCCGTACCTTCCTGTTAAATACAATAATAATTTGTTTAGCTCGTATGTGTGCAATTATAGAAATTTACCCTGAATTTATTGCTTTGTAGCCCTATCATATATGACAGTATGGCTAATGGCTTCCTAACATAATATTGTAGCCTAGGCCTAGCCTAATCTGTAATAGTCCTAGGCTAGTTTCAAAATTTGGAAGGCCTAGCCTAGGACCTAAGTTTAAATAATTACGGGCCAGGGGATGATAACAAATAATTATAATATTCAAGGACACTAGTGCGACGTTATGAGAAACAATGGTAGCATTCAAGGAGACTACTGCAGGACTCTTCTTCTTCTTCTTACCTCTGACCGGGTATAGGCTATCCTAGTGTTTACTAGCCTATACCACTTTGAAACTTAAATTGAAAGGACATTAGCCTAACCATCCTAGTATTATAGGTGGGGGCTGCCGCACCCACACCCCCGCTTTGACTTAGATTTTTGGTGTATTTGTCTGTAAAGTGGGTATTTTTCAATTTGTTGATAACGAAAATCCTCCATGCAGACTTAGCCTAGGCTATATGGAGCAAAATATGGCGAATCTATTGGTGCCTATTTTCCCTAATAAATTGTTTCTCATAACGTCGCACTAGTGTCCTTGAATATTATCGAAACAATTTATTAGGGAAAATAGGCACCAATAGATTCGCCATATTTGTCTCCATATAGTCGGCATGGAGGATTTGGTTCAATGTTATTTTAATACCACAAATTTTGTTGATATATTTGAAGATAAATATTGAATCTATGATTCTATATGCTCTAAAGATCATAAGAAAATTTGTTTAAACCCTCGGCAAAACCTAATAAAAAGGTATGATGCTAAAATTTCTTTTTCGTAACAAGGTTGTCAATACGGTACTTCCAGTTATCGATACCTCTAAAGATCATATGAAAATGTGTTGAACCCTCGGAAAAACCTAATATAAAAGTATGGTACTAAAATTTAAGGTTAAATTCTAGTTTCGCATTCACAGCATACTCATAAATTTCTATGGCTACTTTAGAGTTGTCATATACCATACTTAATTCCTATATATGTCCAAAGCGGCGGAAATGCATTATAAGGAATTATGGTAAACCTGACTTTTTGGACCGACAGCGACCGATTTCAGTAAGTTTTATTTTGTTTTTTGTAATTTTTTCTTCAGATATAGTGTTGTTTTATACTGAAGATGAGCGGAAATGAGTATTTACCCATTATCCAACAATCTACAAACACGCCCCCCACTAGTGGGGAGGGCTATGAAGTTCAGGGAAAATGAGGGGTTAAAAGCGTAAAAATACAATAATATAGCGTTTTGTATTAAAACTTGGCTCGGGTTTTCCCAAATTGCAAACCCATACAACCCAATTTTGTGAATACCCGAGCCAACTTTTGACGAAAGCTGGCTCGGATTTCACGGGGTGGAGTGGGTAGCCTAATATTTCATGTTATAAAAATAGTCAACTTTGGGAAGACATTAGCCTAACCTAACAACCTTACCTAACCTATCCTAGTATTATGGGTGGGGGCTGCTGCCCCCACACCCCCGCTGGTTGGGTTAGATTGTTTTTTTTGTTTTTTTAATGTTCTAGGCTATTAGCCTAACCTAACAACCTTACCTAACCTAATCTAGTATATGGGTGGGGGCTGCTGCCCCCACACCCCCGCTGGTTGGGTACTGGCTGAAAAACTTATTGTTTTACAGTAGCCTAGGCCTATACATGTATTTTAGAGTTTTTGTTTTTTTCTCCCTTATAATACATTTCAGCTCTTAATGCCATATATTATATATAGCAATGATGTATATGCTCTACCGGACCTATTAGGCCTAAACAGATTGATGGGCTAACTGTCGGTCCAAAACATCAGTATAACCGGAATTATACCTACTGTAAACAAAAAATTATATTTTCTCCCCATATGCGGCACCATAGCTATTACATAATACTAGGTTAGGTTAGGTAAGGTTGTTAGGTTAGGCGGTAAATCTACAGTTATACTACCCCTTCCCCACTACCCCCCACCACCTCCCCCCTTCAAAACAGCCTTTTAGCGTGTTTTTGGATGGTTTAGCAGACTCGGAAACTGGAAAAAAAATTATCACCAACCAGATACGAGTTTTTCAGGTAATTTGTTGTTGTTTTTTCTTTTTTCTTTGATATACAGTGTTGTTTAATACCGAGGACCGTCGCATTTTAGTATTTTTATTATTAGCCTAACCTAACCTAACTTAACCGAAAACTAACCTGTCTCGCGACCGGTCTAAACCCAGCTCACGTTCCCTGTTGGGTGCGCGACGGTCTAAACCCAGCTCACGTTCCCTGTTTATGGGTTCGCGAAGGTTTGTAATACTTCAATGTATCTATTTCAAGTCAAATATACATTTCCGCGCATCATCAAACCATACTAAGTCTACTACTAATAATATTAACCCATTAGTACCAACAGAATAGCAACAAAATAGGGGTAGTATAACTGTAGATTTATCATCGACTTTTCTTTCACCTTCGTATAATTGACAGCCATTTTTTGTTTTAATTTACTAAGGGGTTAGTACTCAACCAGCGGGGGTGTGGGGGCAGCAGCCCCCACCCATAATACTAGGTTAGGTTAGGTAAGGTTGTTAGGTTAGGCTAATGTCTTTTCAAATCACTATCGGGGGCGTATCTCAACATCGATCGATAAGCCTAATGGGGAAAATAGGTTTTCCCGAGATTTCTAAATAATTACAAACACTAGGCCTATATAGTATATACTGATGCAAATGAACAAATCTTTTTATAAATTTCAATCGGAAAATTCGTGGTAGCCTAGGCCTATTAAAATAGTATTTTTCCGAGGATTTTCGTTAGCCTAGGCTATCAACAAATTGAAAAATACCCACTTCACAGACAAATACACCAAAAATCTAAGTCAAAGCGGGGGTGAGGGTGTGGGGGGGCGGCAGCCCCCACCTATAATACTAGGATAGGTTAGGTAAGGTTGTTAGGTTAGGCTAATGTCCTTTCAAAGGGGTATAGCCTAGGCTAGTAAACACTAGGATTATAGGATAGCCTAGCCTAGGCCTATAGGCTACCCATTACCCGATCAGAGGTAAGAAGAAGAGTCTTGCAGTAGTCTCCTTGAATGCTACCAAAATAATAGCCTAGCCCTAGGCCTAATTGGTTAAAATAAAACAACGCACATCTCCAAAATAGCCTACACAATGACCCAAAAGTGTTCCGATGGATCGAGGTGCGGACTTGTTAATCCTGCAGAAAAAAAACCCTCCTGGACGCCGGGAAGATTATTAGGCTACATGATAAAAACGGCTCCTTCTCATTAATTATAAGTAACGAGCTACACAATGTATGTATTAACTTGACGTGCATGCAACTAGATCCAGGAAATTAACTTACTTTTCTAATATTTGAAAGAAGAGCGCCTAGTTGATAAGCTCGAAGTTGGATGTTTCATGTTTACGCCAAACAGCTGTTTTAGTGATCCAGAATATAAAATGATAATATTAATTAGAGAACGTAACTAATGCTCAGTAATTGTGTCATTAATTACATAATACGATGTGGCTATATAATTTATACTGTATGAACTTATATAGGAATTAAAACAATGCCAGGTATTCTTACAACAAAGGGCGCGTTTTTTAAATGCAAGGAGGCGCAGCATTGATATATATTATTACCCTCCTAAAATACAGGCTTGCTATCGCTCACCAGGACAAATATCGATACCTAAATGGCACAAAAGGTCATAATATTGGCAAACATGGGGCGCAAGTGTAAAGTCAGTGAAAGTAGGCTACCTAAACAGACCGCCGAACTAATGGGCGAAAAACATGAGGGAGAAGGGAGTCCAGAATACCCCCAAAGCTCCCCTTCAGCACCGGTGACATCATTTGCATTATAGTCTTGCAAGTTGCAACTATTAGCAGATTTTATTCAGCTTAGGAAGAACATCTAGCAGTGAAAAGGCTACAGACTTGCGAGTTTCGTTCTATAAGGAAGTTGGAGCTGTAGGCATCGATATTTAACAGAATTGCGAGCTAAAATAAGGTCGTAGTACATTCATAAATACATAAAACCCAATTCAACATACCCTTTAGCCATCAGAAACCTACATTATTATTACATTTCTGTTTAATATCGCACCTGTTTTTGTTCTGTCCTTTTATATATTTCTCTGGCTTGTATCCATTTGGCCCCATTTAGCCTACTGTTTTAAGACGTTTATCCCCATCCAGGTGTCAATTTTTTACTGGTGAGCGGTAGCGAGCCAGCATATTTTTTATTTTTGTTTGACAGCAGGCTAAATTTTTACATTTTTCGATAGAAAAATGTCTCCGGCGAAGCCGGATTTCTTAATATAATGCTGGCTCGCTATCGCTCGCCAGGAAGAAATCGACACCTAGATGGGGATAAACGTCTTAAAATAGTTGGCTGAATGGGGCCGAATGGATACAAGCCAGAGAAAGAGAGAAAAGGAGAGAAATAACACCAAGCAGGTCACCCCCCTTAAGGGGAGATGGGTCGGTTTTCTGGTCTCCCTTCATGTTTAGCCCCATTAGTTTTCAAATGTTATGACGTTCGCCCCGATAATTTGGCGATTTTAAGAACATTCGCCCCATTTCTTTGTCAATATTGAGACTGTCAATTAGGCGTCATTTTTCCTGGCGAGCGAAAGCGAGCCTGTAATTTTAGGAGGTACAAATTTATCTTGAAGGTGGGTCACTCTAGGGGGTGATTATTTTAAGGGGAGATTTCCACTTGAGGGATTTTTTTTTCTGGACCCCTTTCTCCTTCATGTTTAGCCCCATTGCTTTTGAGATTTTAAGACGCTCGCCCTAGTAAATTTGGAAATTTTAAGACATTTTTCCCCATTTCTGTTAATTTTAAGACCTTTCGTGCCATTAAGGTCGATGTTTTCCCTCCCTTCCTTCCTTCCTTCCTTCTTTCCTTCCCTCCCTCCCTCCCTCCCTCCTTCCTTCCTTCCTTCTTTCCTTCCCTCCCTCCCTCCCTCCCTTCCTTCCTTCCTTCCTCCCTCCCTCCCTTCCCCTAAACTAATGGGGCAAACGTTTTATAATATCAAAAGCAATGGGGCTAAACATGAGGGAGAAAGGGGCCAAGAAAAAAATCCCTCAAGTGGAGATCTGGGGCCCTTAACAATAAATAGTTATTCATAAATTCGTCGCTCTCTCTCTCTCTCCCCCCCCCCCCCCCACACACACACCTACGCACACACACACACACACCTACGCGCACACACACACCTACACACCCACACGCGCACACACCTACGCGCACACACACACCTACGCGCACACACACACCTACACACACCCACATGCGCACACACACACACACACACACACACACACACACACGCGCACACACACACACACACACACACCTACACACACACACACACACCCACACGCGCACACACACACACACACACACACACACACATTGTAGATATGAAGGTAATGTTTGATATACTGTACCATGACACATTCTTACGGGGCCCAGATCTCCACTTAAGGGATTTTTTTCTTGACCCCTTTCTCCCTCATGTTTAGCCCCATTGCTTTTGATATTATGAAACGTTTGCCCCATTAGTTTAGCGATTTTAAGAACTTTCACCCCATATTAAGACCTTTCGTGCCATTCAGGTGTCAATTTTATCCTGGCGAGCGATAGCGAGCCTGTAATTTAAGAGGAACCGGCCTTCGGCCGGGACATTTTTCTACCGAAAAATGTACAAATATATCTTGAAAGGGACTCAAGGGGGTGTAATTTTAAGCTTGATGGAGGTCTAGGGAACAAACTAAATACCTTGATGGAGGTCTAGGGAACAAACTAAATACCTCCCCTTAAACAATATGCAGGCTATTGTTGGAGGATTTTATTAAGGGGGCACCGGCTTTTTTTTTTTTATAATTCTCTCCTTTTCTCTCTATCCCTGGCTTGTATCCAGTCGGCCCCATTCAGTCACTGTTTTAAGACGTTTATCCCCATCCAGTTGTCAATTTCTTCCTGGCGAGTGATAGCGAGCCAGCATTGTAGCCTATAGAGAAATATGGCGTAGCATGGGAGACATTTTTCTATCGAACAATGTACAAATTTAGCTTGCTGTCCAAAAAAATATATACCGATATATATGCTGGCTCGCTACCGCTCGCCAGGAAAATATTGACACTTGGATCGGGGTAAACGTCTTAAAACAGTAGGCTAAATGGGGCCGAATGGATACAAACCAAAGAGCAAAGAGAGAGGGAGAGAAAGAGAAAAAAGCGAGGTGGGCTCCCTTAAGGGGAGGAATTTTTAGTTTGTTCCCTAGACCTCCATCAAGCTTAAAATTACACCCCCTTGACTCCCTTTCAAGATAAATTTGTACATTTTTCGGTAGAAACATTTCCCGGCCGAAGGCCGGTTCCTCTTAAATTACAGGCTCGCTATCGCTCGCCAGAATAAAATCGACACCTCAATTGCACAAAAGGTCTTACTATGGGGTGAAAGTTCTTAAAATCGATAAACTAATGGGGCAAACCTTTTATAATATCAAAAGCAATGGGGCTAAACATGAGGGAGAAAGGGATCAAGAAAAAAATCCCTCAAGTGGAGATCTCCCCTTAATACAGCATATAAGGGTTGATATTACCCGATATAGCCTATACTGTATGTTACCACTGCTTGCTAGAGGGCCTTCCGAAACTGTCCAATATCGTCTACTGTTAGGGAAGACATGACATTCTTAGGCTTAACCGGACGCTAAACAATGATACGTAATAATAAATACAACATATTAACCCCTTCTGTACAGTCGCGCTAATAAGTCATGTCTCGGCACCAAGTATGTTTTGATCAATAATTGGTATCAGCAATATCTAAGCTTCATTTCTTCATATCGCGTGAACTATACAAACATGATCCTACACTTACCCACCCCATTCAACATCTGACAGACATTAATACAGCACAGAGCGAGCCAAACATAATGACAGCTGGGACATGACTTATTAGCGCTACCGTACCCACCCCATTCAACATCTGACAGACATTAATACAGCACAGAGCAAGCCAAACATAATGACAGCTGGGACATGACTTATTAGCGCTACCGTACCCACCCCATTCAACATCTGACAGACATTAATACAGCACAGAGCGAGCCAAACATAATGACAGCTGGGACATGACTTATTAGCGCTACCGTACCCACCACATTCAACATCTGACAGACATTAATACAGCACAGAGCGAGCCAAACATAATGACAGCTGGAACATGACTTATTATCGCTACCGTACCCACCCATTCAACATCTGACAGACATTAATACAGCACAGAGTAAGCCAAACATAATGACAGCAGGGACATGACTTATTAGCGCTACCGTACCCACCCCATTCAACATCTGACAGACATTAATACAGCACAGAGCAAGCCAAACATAATGACAGCTGGGACATGACTTATTAGCGCGACTTTATATTCTGGCGACTTTTAGACGACTTTATTCAGTTTAAAAAGGGCCTCCTGCACGTATCAGGCTTCCAACTAACTCGCGTAACCCTTTCACTACCACAGCTGCTTCTTAAGGGGGGTGACCTGCTTTTTGTTATTTCTGTCCTTTTCTCTCTTTCTCTGGCTTGTATCCATTCGGCCCCATCATCTACCCATGATGGGTAGATGCCCCAGCATCTACCCATCTCAAGGGAACACTGACCGTTTGTTTGGTCTATTAAGGGGAGGTATTTAGTTTGTTCCCTAGACCTCCATCAAGCTTAAAATTACACCCCCTTGAGTCCCTTTCAAGATAAATTTGTACATTTTTCGGTAGAAAAATGTCCCGGCCAAAGGTCGGTCCCTCTTAAATTACAGGCTCGCTATCGCTCGCCAGGATAAAATCAATACCTGAATTGCACGAAAGGTCTTAATATGGGGTGAAAGTTCTTAAAATCGCTAAACTAATGGGGCAAACGTTTTATAATATCAAAAGCAATGGGGCTAAACATGAGGGAGAAAGGGGTCAAGAAAAAATCCCTCAAGTGGAGATCTCCCCTTAATTCATTTATTCATATATATTTTTTAGCTTTCTCCCTAGACCTCCATCAAGCTTAGAAAAACACCCCCTAGACCTCCCTTCAAGATAAATTTGTACATCTTTCGGTAGAAAATGTTTCCGGCCAAAGGCCGGTTCCTCTTAAAATTGCAGGCTCGCTATCGCTCGCCAGAAAAAACGACTCCTAAATGGCACGAAAGGTCTTAAAATTGACAACGAAATTGGGCGAAAGGTGTTAAAATCGCCAAACTAATGGGCCGAACGTCTTATAATCTCAATACTAGTGGGGCTAAACATTAGGGAGAAGGGAGTATATCTACCCATCTTAAGGGGACATGGGCCGCTTTTCTGGTCCCCTTTCTCTCTCATGTTTAGCCCCATTAGTTTTCAGATGTTAAGATGTTTGCCCCATTAGTTAGTCGATTTTAAGACCCAGCTCATTAATACCATGAGGACCGACCTTACCAAAACGGTCAGAGGTCAGACAATGGGGGTCTGCAGAGCGCCGATTGGCACACACCTGACAGATCCCCCTCACACCCAACCCATCTCGTCCGATAACATCCGCTTCATTATAGGCTAGTATGGCAACTAGGCTATTGAACGGTATTTATTCAGCTTAGGAAGGACGTTTTCAAATTAAAAGGCTACATATTACCTCAATTAATCCTTTTAGCTACCATATATTCCTCCTAAGCTTCGTAAACTCGTCTAAAGGTAGCTAAACTTAAATATAAAAGACGTTCCTGGTAAAGAACCCAGAAACACGTAGGCCTATTACTTTTTTTTCTACACCAACCAACTTCACATCTAGGCCTAAACTCAATGAAATCAACAAATACATGTCACTCCGAGAACTCGAACCCAGGATACTCGCATCAAAATTGCGCGCACTATGCATTACGCTATCAAAACATGCAGAACCTGCATTATATTGTACCTGCTGTTATAGGTTATAGGAACTTATAGCTAACCCAAGACCCTATCTTACTATGAGTATTGTACAGTACCTGAAACTCCTAGCCTTACAAAACTACTCTTGTCTTACTAAGCGGCTATCTACTATCACACGGGCACTAATCTGGAGCTGGCCAACCAACTGTAATCTGGGCAATCTGTTGCTCCGATTGTGAAGCCGGTATCACACGAGAGCTTTTATAGTCAACATTCGATGCTCAACATTTTTCTGGTAACACTTCTGGACTATTTTGCACTGGTATAGGAAACTAGACTGGTGGTAGATGAATTTAGGTGACCGAAATATTGTAAATGTTGACCTCATAAGCTGCCAGACCAGTGTTGAGGATAAATGTTGAGGGAAAAAGCGCTCGTGTGATACCGACTTTAGGAAGACGCTGTCGTCTGCAGTTGGTTGGTGATAATATGATGCCGTGTGTTAATTATTACCAACGTCGATCGTCCAGGTGCATGTTGGTTGGTCTATTGACCACTTGCGAGTTTCGTTCATAATGAAGTTGGAGCCATACACATCGATATTAAACAGAAATGCAATAATAATGTAGGTTTCTAATGGATAAACAGTATGTTGAAATGGTTTTATGTATTTATATAAGCATTACAACCGCAATTTAGGCAGAGTTAGAGGTGACATGACAGAGGTATTCAAGTGGGTTAGTGGAATTAATAAAGGAGACATGAAAATTAAAAAATGTACTAAAGCTCAGTGATAGCGAAATAACTCGTACAAATGGTTTCAAATTAGATAAATTTAGTTTCAGAAAAGATATAGGCAAATATTGGTTTGGTAACAGAGTTGTAGATGGGTGGAATAGGCTACCAAGTGATATAGTGGGATCAAGAACGATAGGGAGCTTTAAGATAACATTAGATAGGCATATGGACGAGTGGGTTGGGTGTGAGGGGGATCTACCAGGTGTGGGCCAATCGGCGCTCAGCAGACCCCCGTAATCTTGTGTTAATCTCTGACCGTTTTGGTGGGGTCAGTACTCAAGGTATTAGTGAGATGGGTCTATAATTGGGCCTTGTAATTGGGGTTGGGTGTGACAGGGATCTGCCTTGTATGGGCCGATCGGCTTTTTGCAGACTCCCATTTTCCTATGCTCTTATAATTCTGTTAATTTATAATTATCGATGTCTATAGCTCTAACTTGCTTATAGCCTGAAACTCGCATGTGGCCAATTGGTTGGTCGGATTAGTGCTCGTGTGATACCCGCTTTACAGTATTGGTTGGTACTGGATAGATGTATGTATACACAGGCACTTAGCTCATTGCTGGGGCCACCGACACAGACAGAGTCCGAACAGAAACAACATTTAAAGTCGGGGTCCAGGATCACTTTCGCGTTCCCTCGCCCGTTTTTCTGTATCGTCGAGTAGAATTATACAAGGGGAGAAGGATTCCTAGCCCCCTGCCCCCAGAAGGAGGACCTCTAGCAATAAAATAAGACTTCAAACTATCTCAGCCAACGCTTTTTAACTACCACAGATTCTTCCTAAGCTAAATATAGCTAGATAGATAGGGTAGGGTACTCAAACGGTTAAGCTCAGTTTGGAATATCATTTAAGGTGATTTTAGGGGAATTTGTTTCTATTAGTAGTAGTTTGTTCATATAGGCCTACTTAAATATTTATCAATTATTTTAAGTTTCCTCCAAAGACATAAATCAAACTTTAAATAGTACGCCCAAGACCCTCCCCTTCGAGATCAATTTGTACATTTTTCTGTAGAAGAATGTCCCGGCTGAAGGCTGATTCCTAAACATGAGGGAGAAGGGGGTCCAGAATAAAACAAACCTCCCCTTAACACAGATTTGGTGAACCTGGTTGATTTGGTACTGGTTGAACTGGCCTACTGGTTGAGTTTTCCGGTCACAATGTTCAGCTTACGAAGGACCTAATGAACATAAGGAAATGTGAGTGCAGAAAGCCGATTGGCCCACACAAGGCAGATCCCTCTCACACCCAACCCTAATTATAAGGCCTAATTATAGGTCCAGCTCACCAAACACCATGAGGACCGACTTCACCAACACTGTCAGAGGTCAGAAAACGGGGGCCTGCAGAGCGCCGATTGGCCCACATACGGCAGATCCCCCTCACTCCCAACCCATCTCGTCCAGAGTTTATACAGCTAACAACACCCAATAGCCTGTTAAGTCAACCGACAATTCAACCAGTAAACCATTTCAACCAGGGTCAAATCAACCAAACTGATCAATTGACCACTTGGGAGTTTCAGGTTATAAGGAAGTTTGAGCCGTGAACATCGATATTAAACAGAAATGCAATAATATGTACGTTTCTGATAGATTAACCGTATTTTAGCTGGTAAATCTGTAAATCTGTCGGTTGGTGGAGGTAACGTAATAATTCATTCAGGTTCAGGGGTAGTTTATAGAGAGGCCTTCCTAAGGGTTAAGGCCCCATTAATTACTCCTTCCATTCATCTATACATAGCCTATGATAGCGCAGTTGGAGGGTGTGTGCATGCTTAGATTGATATGCAGGATTCGAAACTGCATAATGAATCGTGGGCTTGTCCACCTTTGTTTGACTGTCTTCGTGGCGCGGTGGATAGATGCAATGAGTTTCGGTGTGAGCATCCTAGGTTCGAGTCCCTGGACTGCCACATTTATTTGTTGATTTCATTAGTTGAGTTTGGGAGTGGGGTCGGTTGGTGGAGGTAACATAATAAATATCGTTGTCTACGGCTCCAACTTCCTTATAGCCTGAAACTCGCAAGTGATAAATTGATTACCTACTCCTTAAAATTTTAAATTGTAATTTAAGAGGAACCGGCTTTCAGCCGGGACATTTTTCTTCCGAAAAATGTACAAATTTATCTTGAAAGAGGGTCAAGGGGGTGAAATTTTAAGATTGCTGGAGGACAAAAATGTACAAATTTATCTTGAAAGAGGGTCAAGGGGGTGAAATTTTAGAAAAAAGGGGTTAAGTATCGAGAAATCAGCTAATAAGAGATTCAATTTACGATGAGCTGGACAAACAATAGAGTATATATAGTATTAGTCTGTTTACCATCAATGTTACCACTCGTTAAGGGGAGATGTCCACTTGAGGGACTTTTTTCTTGACCCCTTTCTCTCTCATGTCTAGCCCCATTGCTTTTGAGATTTTAAGATGTTTGCCCCGTTAGTTTGGCGATTTTAAGAACTTTCACCCCATTTTAAGACCTTTCGTGCCATTCAGGTGTCTATTTTATCCTGGCGAGCGATAGCGAGCCTGTAACTTAAGAGGAGCCGGCCTTTGGCCGGGACATTTTTCTACCGAAAAATGTACACATTTATCTTGAAAAGGGGTCTAGGGGCTGTAATGTTAAGCTTGATGGAAGTCTAGCGAACTAACTAAAAACCTCCCCTTAAGCCGGTATCACACGAGAGCTTTTATAGTCAACATTCTATCATCAACATTTTTCTGGCAACATTTATGGAATAGTTTGCCCTGGTATCGGAAACTAGACTGATGATAGGTGAATTTAGGTGACAGTTTATACGTTGACTACATAAGCTGCCAGACCAGTGTTGAGGATAAATGTTGAGTGAAAAAGCGCTCGTGTGATACCGGCTTTAGGGTGATATTGCGGGTTAACCCTTTCTATACCAGCGGCGTCTGTTATATTGTATTCTTTCTAGCCATATTTAGATGATTTTATGTAGCTTAGGAAGGATCTGTGGTAGCTAAGAGGGTTGATTGAGATAGTTCAAAACATAATGGCTCGAGATCCTTCCTAAGCTGAATAAAATAGATTATTAGTAGCCAGAATTAAAATGAAAAGTATTTCCACGGTACCGAAGGGTGCTGTGGTAATATTTGTACTGGTTATTGCTACCACCACCACCACCACCACCACCACACACACACACACTACCCCGTATCTCGCTCTTCCTAACACACACATACACACACACACAGACACACACACACACTCCCCTCTCGCGTTCTTCCTAACCACACACGCACACACAAACACCACGCAAATGCAGTCATTATTGAACACAGAAGCTGGAGAAGGTTCAGAGAGCTGCAACTAGGATGATACCAGAACTGAGAGAATTACCATATGAGGAGAGATTAAAGAAATTAGATTTACCATCTCTAATGGATAGGAGGGAGAGAGGCGATATGATTATGATGTACAAATGTGTGAGAGGACTCGAAAAGGTGGACAAGAAGGGTTATATTGTGAAAGATAATGGTAGAACTAGGGGGCATAGATATAAACTAATGGAAGGAAGATGTAAAGGAGATGTGAGAAAGTATAGTTTTCCTTACAGAAGTATAAGTAAGTGGAATTAGTTGGAAGAGGAAGTGGTGTGTGCCAAAAACATTCATATTTTTAAGGAAAAGTTAGATAATTGTAACTCAGGAAGCGGGACAATACGAGCCTAAAAAGCTCAACTCCTGTATACTACAAATAGGTAAATACAAATAGGTAAATACATGCTCCTACAAATACATACCTCACAGACAAACACATACTCGCGTGCTGTAATGTGGAGAGAGAGAGAGAGAGAGAGAGAGAGAGATATATATATATATATATATATATATATATATATATATATATGGGGGGAGGGGGAGGCTAGCGCGCAACAAGAGTCAGACAGACAGACAGACGCCAGGTGAGGCAGTGACCAGTATTAACTTGTCAGTGGACAGTGTGGAGGGTTGAGACTTTAATACGTTCTTTTTATTAGTTTGGCGATTATAAGACCTTTCAACCCATTTCTTTGTCATTGTTAGAACTTTTCGTCCCATTCGGGGGGAGGGGTGACGGTATACTGTATAGACAATAGTTTAGTTCTTATAGGCTACCATCATAGGGCTTATTTGTTGTTTAGAGACTGCAGAATCACACCCCCATCACACCCAAGTTGGCCACTATAGTCTATTTGTTCCCAGCTGAGGGTAAATTGCCATGTTACTATCTTGGTTACTCAGCTATAAGGTATATTTGTAGCGAAATATGCTGTTAATTATGATAACTTGGCATTAATACGACACAGCCATAGTGGTTTCATATATTGCCATTAAGTATCGAGAAATCAGCTAATAAGAGATTCAATTTATGATCAGCTGGACACAATAGAGTATAGGACGGAAGGAGAGAACTTGGACAATTTGGTAAGGATATTAGGCCTATTTGTTATTAATTACGCAGAGGCAATAACTTAGAGTGAACACATTACATATTTGATAACACCATGCCTTGTCATGTAGCCTACACTATTTGCTTTGGTCTCTCTCTCTCTCTCTCTCTCTCTCTCTATATATATATATATATATATATATATATATATATATATATATATATATATATATATATATATATATATATATATATAAAATATATATACAATTTATAGATGTTCGTGAATTTGTTTTATATTTTTTATTTATTTATTTGGTATACATTTATATATTTTTATTTTTTTGGTGTTTTGTGTTGTCCCTATTCGGGCTCTGTCTCGAGTCGGCCACCCCCAGAGAAGGGGAAAAGGAAAGCAAAGGAAGAAAAACAAATGGGATATGCGCCTGAGTAGATAGATAGACTATTTATTTATTTATTATTATTTTTATTTTATTTGTTTGCAATATTTGCATCATAATTACCTATGGGCTAGGCTCAATAATTGCTTATCCTGTTACAAGTCGAAGCTAATATACCGGTACCTTATAGGATCTTAACAGTAATTAGCTCAGAAACAGTTGAAAGCTTTAAGCATAAGTTGGATTCCCATATGGATGATATGGGCTGGGTGTGAATGGGAGCTGCCTCATGTGGGCCTCATGGCCATATGCAGTTTCCTGTGATCTTATGTTCTTGTGTAATTGGGGTTGGGTGTGACAGGGATCTGCCTTGTGTGGGCCGATCGGCTTTTTGCAGACTCCCATTTTCTTATGTTCTAACCCGTTCAGTACCGATAACATACTTTTCATTATATTCTGGCAACTTAAACGGTTTTTATTCAGCTTAGGAAGGACTTTATCGGTTGAAATATGCCCTGGCCAAAGGCCAACTCCATAATTGCAGGTTCGATATCGGTCGCTAGGAAAAAATGGACACCTTAATGGCACGAAAGGTCTAAATATTGACAAAGAAATGGGACAAAACTCTTAATATCGCCAAATTAAAGGGGCTAAACACGAGGGAGAAGGGGATCTAGAAAAACGACCCATCTCCATTGACGGTGATCAAAATTGTAAGTTTTGATGTATTCCTAGCCAGTTTTAATATGATAAGTTGTTATCATTTATCATGTAGGGAGCTTTAAGATAAAATTGGATAAGCATATGGACGAGAAGGGTTGGGTGTGAAGGGGGATCAGCCGGGTTGGGCCAATCAGCGCTCTGCAGACCCCCATAATCCTGGGTTAATCTCTAACCGTTTTGGTAAGATGATCCTCAGGGTATTAGAGTGTTGAGCCTATAATTGGGCTTTGTAATTGATTTGGGGTTGTGTGGGACAGGGATCTGCCTTGCTTAGGCCAATCGGCTTTCTGCAGACTCCCATTTTCTTATGTTCTTATGTTCTTATGTTCATTTTGTGTGGTGTGTGAGAGAGAGAGAGAGAGAGATTTTTTTTTATGTGAGTGATAAAGTTAAGGTGTGTGGTGGTGGTGGTGGTGGGGGGGGGGCGGGCTATACCGAGTCGTGGGGAGAGAGGTAGGACGCTACCTTTGGAAATAGGAGTGCTATAATCCGTGTAAGCTACGGTACTCTAAAGTCTAAACAACACTCACTCCCACAGTATTCGTTAGGTACTGGGCGCTGCGAAGGGAAATAATTGTTTAAGAATACCACTCCTAGTGTGTGTGTGTGTTTTTTTGTATTTTTATGAGAGAGAGAGAGAGAGAGAGAGATAATTTATGTGAGTGTGATAAAGTTAAGGACACTGGCAACAAAACATGTTTGCAACACAAAATACAGCATGGTAGGCAACAACGTATTAAGTTGTTTATTATACGGTGTTGCAGACATGTTGGTACTAATGTGTAGTATCAACATGTCTGCAACACTATCATGAACAACTTAATATTATCTTGTTGCCTACTATGTTGTATTGTTTTGTTGCCAGTGTGGACGCACCTTTAGGCTACACGTAAGTTAATATTTCAAAGGCCTTCCGATCCATTTCGGGGAGATATTCGAAGTGGAAGGAGAGAGAATGTTTAGTGCACTACACTCATTACACAGTAGGCCTATATAAATACTATCTACTCTCTCCTATTCTGCTCTACTGAATAGCTGAAAAGGCTTCTACAAATACTACTGCTGAACTTTTTCAATTCTAACTTCCAGCCATGGTTATTCATAGTGTATTCATATTGAGGTTGTATTCATATTGAGGCTAAACATTCTGCTGTGGGTTACCTACGGTACACTATTAGCTAAAACATAATAACCTTCATTCATGAGAGAGAGAGAGAGAGAGAGAGAGAGAGGGGGGGGGGGGGGGTAGTCATTGACATGTATTTGCATCCATCACGTTTTTATATGCGCGGAAGGAAAAACAGTGCAATTGAATTAGCCAGCCGTCCGGCTGGCTCAGTTGATAGCGTGCCTGATTCCCACCTTGAAGGTCTAGCGTTCAATCCCCGCTCAGATTGAAAAGTTTTTCTGGGATACAGCCGGCGGTTACCATCTCCCCATGAGCAAGGGGGATGGGTAATGGTCTCTGGTAGACTAAAGAAAGCCAAGCGCTTGCGAATCCTCGAAGGAGGAGAGACGGGCGCTATATAAGTAACCAGAAGATTATTATTATTATTATAATACTTATGTTTTTTTGTTGCATCAGTTATAGCATATGCCAACTCAATTTATTTTATCTATGTGAGGGAGACAAAAGGCAGAACTGTCTGTAGCGAGTGCCTCCCCCAGTGTTGAAAAAGTGACAGGGCCAAAATCAAGGGACGTTCGATCTAAAATGCCTGGCCACACAGAGTTTGAAGCAATTTTAGTCATAGGAAGAGGGAAAGACTGATTCTGGGAGAGAATTCCAGAGCTCAGTTGTTGAATAGAAGTATGGGGAGTATTAACGGTTATATAACATGATATGTTAAGCCAGTCACTCTAATTAAGGAACACCCCGTTCTTAACATTAATCCTCCATTACAAACCCCAATGTAGCCTACTTGAATAAATTAATGAAAGCATATGATCCTCCCGGGCTTCGAACTCGGGACACCACACCCTGACCATAACCACCTAAACCACCACACCACCAATACAGTTATTAGGCTACTTCCATACCGTACAACTTATGGGATCTATTAATTCATTTATTCATATATTTGTTTAGTTTCCTCCCTAGACCTCCATGAAGCTTAGAAAAACATCCCCTGGACCCCCCTTCAAGATAAATTTGTACAATTTTCGGTAGAAAAATGTCTCGGTCGAAGGCCAGTGCCTCTTAAAATTGCAGGCTCGCTATCGCTCGCCAGGAAATAATCGACACCTAAATAGCATGAAAGGTCTTGAAATTGACAACGAAATGGGGCGAAAGGTGTTAAAATCGCCGAACTAATGGGCCGAACGTCTTATAATATCAAAACTAGTGGAGCTAAACATTAGGGAGAAGGTGGTCCAGAAAAACGGTCTGCCTCCCCTTAATCTGGACAAGTGTTAATTTTCGACGGTACATATTTTTCGGGTAATTTTTTTGTTTTTATGAATTAACCTTTTCTATACTTGCGACGTCTTTATAAATTCATTATAGCTATATTTAAGAGGATTTTCTGCAGTTTAAGAAGGATGTTAGATAGGCATATGGACGCGATGGGTTGGGTGTGAGGGGGATCTGCCGGGTGTGGGCCAATCGGCACTCTGCAGACCCACGTAATCTTGCGTTGACCTCTGACCGTTTTGGTGGGGTCGGTCATCATGGTATTAGTGAGCTGAACCTATAATTAGGCTTTATAATTGGGGTTGGGTGTGAGAGGGATCTGCCTTAAATGGGCCAATCGACATTCTACAGACTCCCATTTTCTTGTTTTTTCTCCACTCCCCCCCTCCTTCCATTCTCTCTCCCCCCTTCAGTTCGTCCTCCCCCCCCCCCCCCCCCATCCCTCCATTTCTCTCCTCCTTTCATATCCCCACCCCCTTCTATTGTCTATTTATTGTCTGGTGTATTGAGTTCGAATCCCGGGAGGACCATATTCTTTCATTAGTTTATACTAAGGCCAAAATTCCTGATCACTAACTTCTGTAACTCAACAATAACTATATGTCTACCATTTGGAAAACAAAGTCAGTCAGGGATTAGGTGTTGGAAATGTACAGCCCATTTTGAGTTACAGAGAGAGTTACATAGAGTTTTGGTAATAAGGGCACCAGCATTGAACGCAGTATTCCAGAAGAGTACAACTAAGGAATTGTAAAGGGTTAGGATAACGTCTTTGGATTTATGCTCAAATGACCTGCCTATAAAGCCAATTATTTTGTTTGCCTTCTTAACAACTTCTGAACATTGTTGACTCGGTTTTTAGTTACACATAGTCAGACCACACAGACCTTACGGTCCCAACTAGGTGGTCCGGCCTTAATACTACTAGACAGGGACAGTTTATAGTGAAAGAATAGGACAGTAAAGTAGAAGAGAGAGAGAGAGAGAGAGAGAGAGAGAGAGAGAGACAGACAGACAGACAGACAGACAGACAGACACACACGCTGAGGGACAAAGGGAAGGGATCATTTGAGTCAGGTCTCAATACCGTCTCACTGTCACAGACAGTGACTCACTCTCATCACTTCAGTTTAGCCATAGCGTCGGTGGGGTGAGGGTGTATTGTGGATTCTTCGGAATACTCACAGATACTCACAGAAGTCCTTCTGGAAGAGGCCTTATCAGGCCTGTGGCTCCAGCTCTACGGTTACATTACTTTGTTGTCCGTGATGGTAACTGGTGGCGGTGGTGGGGGACTACGGGAATACAGTCATCCTGCTCCAATGTGCCAGAAGGAGTATATCAACTACGTTATCACATCGTGTAGGTGTGTATTGGCTTTGTTATATAGTGCATGTAAGTGGTAGTTTCTATGTTAATATTTCATCTACGTCATTCCTGCTCTTCCGCATCTAGGCTATAGGTTTTTAAGAACATAGCGAGAGAGAGGGGGGAGGGGAGAATGAAGGAAGGAAGGGGAGGGGGGGAAGGAGGAGAATGGCATCTCTGTGTGTGATTCTACGGTATTTTCCATTAGTAAATGCATAACAGTCAGTTCGTGATGTATACTAATTATAGGTTTAATGCAGCGTTTTACGGTTGGCAAAATTTAACTTGTCCTATTACTTCAAAGAAAATGGCGTGTACCATACACCACTCTCTCTTGCTAGCTCGCGCACTCTCGCCTGCTCACCTCCAAGATATACAGTACATGCTCGCCTCCTCGCGCTCTCTCTCTGCCAACAATCCAACATTCATGTTTTATGTTAGCCTGTATTCGTGTGTGAAACGTAGGCATATGAGTATTATTAAAGGACGTGGGTATTTGCACCCGACCGTGAAAATACCGCGAGGGGTATTTTCAACCGACCTTGTAAATAACACCGAACGGTATTTGCAAGGTCTATTATCCCTTATTTAGCGGGTGGTAAGGTATTTTACACTGTACCGCTCAGCGGGCATAATCCCGAAATATTCGCTCAATTTCACTCGCCCTAGCGCCGTTACTATGGCTCCAATGCGAACGAAACGATCATTTTTGGAAAGAGCAACTCTTCGTCTCCCCATATAAGTCTATGAGTGGATGTTATGAATGAGTGTGGAGGATGGGAAGAGGTGAGGAAGAGGAGGTACTTTTTGGTCTATTTCCCAGGCGCGTTCGGTTGCGTTCGCTTTGGCCTGACTTCGGCCTCTCGCGCGTCTACTATTCCTTCGGTAATCGGTCTTATTTTTCTCTTATTTCTCCTTATTTCTGTATTCTCTCTCTCTCTTTCTCTCTTTCTTTCTTTCTTTCTTTCTTTCTCTCTCTCTGTCTCTCTCTCTCTCTCTCTCTGTCTCTGTCTCTCTGTCTCTCTCTCTCTCTCTCTCTCTCTCTCTCTCTCTCTCTGGCTCGCTCGCTTTCCCTCTCTCGCGCGCTCTGTCTCTCTCTCTCTTCCTCATCCGTATATGTAATTCTCATTATTATTTTCTCTAATCTCTCTCACTCCTGTCTCTCTGGCTCGCTCGCTTTCCCTCTCTTGGGCTCCCTTTCTCTCTTCCTCATCCGTATATGTATTTCTCATTATTATTTTCTCTAACTAATCCCTCTATATCATTTATTTGCTTGTAATATTTCTGTATTATTATATCTTTTTCACTCTTTCTTCAGTTCAGTTTCTGTATTCTCTCTATACGGTGGGAATGGTATTTCGTATGAGGGATGTGCAGCACAAATATTCAATCTTTCGTTGTTTGGTTGTTTGTATTACCCTAAGAAATTTACTGAACGCCTGCAAATAATACGCTATAAAATGCTTGCAATCAAACTCAAGCAATTTCAAGGTCACATGCAATTATAAATGTAGGCTATAGGTAGACCCAGAGAGGAAGAGACAAGAGAGAGAGAGAGAGAGAGAGTGTCGTGATAATATAACAATGTTACATATGTATCATATATATGAAAAAATAATATATACGGTAGGCCTACATCTGTTCCCCACAATCATATAATGCCAAGCACAAATATTCAATCTTTCATTGTTTGTATTACCGTAAGAAATTTACTGAACGCCTGCAAATAATACGCTATAAAATGCTTGCAATCTCTGTTTTCTCTAATCTCTCTCACTCCTGTGTCTCTCTCTCTCTCTCTCTCTCTCTCTCTCTCTCTCTCTCTCTCTCTTCCTCATCCGTACACTATACCCTGTTTCTTTTTAACTGACGGTAAATTGCAAACTTCACATCATGATTTCTCAGTTATTTTGAAGATTTGGTAGTGAAATATGGTGCTAAAACCTGATCTTAACCCTTTCACGCTTATGACGCTATTTTGAGCCTATTGGGGATACTTTAAAGCCTTTGTTACCATCAGGGGTATTTAGAAACCTTTAGTTTAGTTACTTCAACCTCTGCAGTTGTCTTTGAGTTAGCTGTGGGCAGAAAACTAAGTTTGGAGAGGTAATTATAAGAGTGAGAGAACTCTATTTCTTATTGCTAATCTGGCAACCTCTGCGTCATAAAAACGTGAAAGGGTTAATAGAATGCAGAGACAGTGGTTTCATATTTTTCCATTAGATAGGGGCCTATAGATAAATTAGCTGCGAAGGGATTCAATTTACCATCAGATGAAATGAACAGTATAGCTATTCCCTTTTCCAAGTAAACAAACTCTTGAACATTAACCTCTATAACTCGCTAACTACTAGAGTACCGTAATCGAGCTAAACTTTCTACCATTTGGGAAGGGTCAGCCAGGGAATAAGTGTGGAAAATCAAAGCCCCCTTTTGAGTTACCGGTACACGATTTCTGGCCTACCTATACAGAACATGGTATATCAACTTATAAGGTTAACTATACAGTATTTATTAGTCGTTACCTAAATTAATAGCCTATACATTTTAGTGCCCGATACGCGTGATCCCTCCACACACACACACTCTCTCTCTCTCTCTCTCTCTCATTTCACACCCTACCCCCCCCCCCTTCCTCTTTCTACACGTCGACACTTCTTTTCCCCCTCCCTTCCTCCCTTTTCACACCCTCCCTCCCTTATCTTCATTCCCCCCACCCCCTTCCAACTCTCCCTCCCTCCCAAATTAGCCATTTTTTTAATATTAGGCTACAGAGGTTAGGGTTCACGATTTTTGTTATACCTATTATACCTAATTATAAGGCCGAATTATAGGCTCAACTCACTAATACTATGAGGACTAACCTCACCAAAATGGTCAGGTCAACAAAAGGAGTCTGCAGAGAGCCCAATGGCCCACACCCGGCAGATCCCCCTCACAAATACACACACACACACACACACACACACACACAAGCGGTGGTGTGTTTATCGGTACACACGTTCATTATGCATGCTTACAAGTACATTTTTCGATTTTTAAACCTAAATATAACTATCTAGATTATAAAACTTAACCTAACCTAACCTAACTTACTTAACTTAACCGAAAACATTCCATTTCAACGCATTTTAAAGGTGTGTACACTTAAAATGTCGCCCCAAACCTCGTGTACCTGCAAACCTACATATTTAGTCAATTTTGTATTTTTAAGCTCACCATCGCTTGTCCACACACACACACACACACACACACACACAATACAGTATATATATATATATATATATATATATATATATATATATATATATATATATATATATAAGGAAAACAGCGATCACGCCCCACGTGCACAGCAGCAATCAGACACCCATTTAGTTACCAACGCTATCTATAGGCTATACTCAGGCACATACCCCATAGCTGGGTGTGGCCGACTCGAGACAGAGCCCGAACAGGGACATTCATTATAAGTAGGCCAACATTTTGATCATTAACCTGTTGTACCTTAAAGAGGACTATTTTCCATTCATTATAAGTAGGCCAGAAATTGTACCGGTAACCCCCTAACCTCTGTAATTCAAATTGGGCTAGAGCAAATGGGCGGTAAATTTCCACACCTAAGCCCTAGCTGACTCTTCCCAAATGGTGAGAATATTACCATAGTTCGATTACTCTATAGTAGTTTTTGAGTTACAGAGGTTAGAGGTCCAAATGTCTGTCCTACCTATAATAGATTATAGAGCAATTAAATTCTCATTAGTCATTTGGGAAGAGTCAGTCAGGGAATAGACGTGGAGATTTGCAGCCCACTTGCTCTAGCCCTTTTTGAGTAATAGGGGTTAGGGGTCACGATATATGGCCTACCTATTTGGAACAGGCTATAGGCTAGTGCTGAACCCTTTCAATTCTAACTTCCATTCATGGTTATGTGTTGTATTCATAATGAGGAGAGAGAGAGAAAGACTGGCAAGCACGCACGTGGAGAAAGAGCTGGTCATTGGACAGTGATAATGTAGGCTATAACGTATTTTTTCCACTTTGACCAGCATCATATGTTCATAATGTTAAATTATGAGAGAGAGAGAGAGAGAGAGAGAGAGTTAGAGTTAGTGAGAGAGAGAGTTAGTTAGTTAGTTAGTTAGTTACAGTAGTTAGTTTAACCGTCACGATACACATTTTAAAATAAAATTCGTTCAAATATTTGGTCCGAAGGAAGATTTTAGATTTTAAGATGTTTCACCTCATTAGTTTGTCGATAATAGGACGCCTCCACCCGTCACCCCTATTCAAGTGTCGATTATTTCTGGGCAAGCGATAGCGAGCCTGTAGCTTATAAGAAATCAGCTTTCGGTGGGACATTTGTATATAGTACAAATTTAGTTTGAATGGGGGTATGGGTAGACATTTATAAGGAAGTCTAGGAAGGCGTTTTTGTTAGCCAAGGGGACAAAGTGAAATACAATCCTTAACCCATTCAGTACCGGTGACGTCCTTTTCATCATATGCGGTATACTACTAGACGATTTTATTCAGTTTAGGAAGGATCTGTGGTAGATCAACGGATTAGATGCGATTGTCTGTAGGCTAGCCTGCTGTTAATTGTTAAAAGGTCCTTCCTAAGCTGAATAAAATCGCCAGTACTGTATGGGTTAGTACTAATATAAGAAAATATGCTGGAGGGGCTGAGTACGATCGTGAGCGCTAATAAGGTGACACCCATATCCATATGAATCTCTAAAATATATAGTTGTGTCCATCTTTATTACGAGAGAGAAAGAAAGAGAGAAAGAGTACCGGCTCTTTTTCTCTCTCTCTCTCTGCAAGAGAAATAATAGCCTACCTGGTATTATTATGTTCCTTCCAACAACCAACCAACCATACTCCTAAAATCGATTAATTAAATTTACAAACACATGTGGCAGTCCGTGGATTCGAACCCAGGATGCTCACACCGAAAATCAACACCTTATACATCGCACCACGAAGACAGTTATTTTAAGTTTTTAACTATTGTTTTTCTAGACCCCCCCCCCGTATTCTCTCTCATGTTTAGAGCATTAGTCTCGAGATTTTGAGGTTGGCCCATTAGTTTGGCAATTTTAAGACCTTTCGCCCCATTTATGTGTAGATATATATTTTTCCTGGCGAGCCTCTTTCTCTCCATTTCCTCCTCCAACTCCACCTTCAGCCATTCCCCCCCTCCCCTCTTTCTCTCCATTTCCTCCAACTCCACCTTCAGCCGCACCCCCTCCTTCCATCTCCCTCCCATCTTCATCCTCTTTTCCTCCTCCAACTCCACCTTCACCTATGATTCGCAAACGACTAGAGTAATCAAGCTATCATTTCTACCATTTGGGAAGGGTCGGCCAGGGAATAGGTGTGTAAATTTACAGCCCATTTGCTCAAGCCCTTTTTGAGTTATAAAGGTTAGGAGTCACGATATCTGGCCTACCAATATGGAACAGGGTATAATATCTCCAACAAATATCGAGGAAACAGCTGCTAAAGACCTAAATTATCCGCTCATAGTAAACAGAATCGTCTGGAGGTAGCCAGCCTAATACAAGTTACCTCCATGGGTTGTTTGAGAATGTTTGCCCTTGTCACTGCGGCATTTCCTCTATATCCGCTTAAAATAGTTTAGTGGTAGCAAGACTATGGTATAAAAGTTACCGGTAGTATAGGGTTATAAACACGATCAATGACTTACCAAGGCCTGTGACTGTGTGAGCGAGGCTACCACCAGAGATGCGTTGCTGTGCTTTTTCGATTGTTGTTGCTTGATTTTGGCGCCAGATTAGCCGCCAATCCTGAGACATAGTCAAACAAGGGGTTAGCTTTTAAAGTACTTAAATATTATCAAATTAGGCTTAGTCTTGGTGATTTCGATTATATATATTTAATACGACATAACAACTTCGTGCATAAATATATAATAACTACGTCGGTGAGAAAATATTGGGCGAATGATTATATAATTAACAGTTGTTCGGTGCTCTGAATACCGGTTCTAATATACAGTATATAAGTTAGAGCACACTTAGTACTTCCTCGGGAGTCTGGTAATAACTACATTTTCTGGCTAATATAATGAATAATTATATAGAATGTGGGCAAACAAGTGAATTTGAACTACTTCGTTGTTGTTCGGATCGGAAAGGTGTAAAGCGGTCATAAAGAAAATGGACACAGATCCTAAGCCTACGTACAAACACATACACATATTAGCGGGCCAGAGAGAGAGAGAGAGAGTTTTAAAAAGGACTAGTCTATACCGTGTTCTTCATGGGTAGGCCAAAAATCGTGACCAAAAGGGGCTCGAGCAAATGTGCTGTAAATATCCACACCCATTCTCGGACTGACTCTCCCCAATTGGTAGACTAATGAACTCCATTACTCTGGTCGTTCTTGGCTTAGGCCTACATAGGTCAAGGGGTGCCATTTTTTTGGCCTACCGTACCGTACGGTAGCCTACTATCTTATACAGTAGGCCTATAAGGGGGGATAGTCGGTTCCCCCCTTTGTCCCTCATGTTTAGTCCCACTAGTTTTCAGATTTTAAGAAGTTTACCCCATTAATTTGGTTATTTTAAGACCTTTCGCCCGATTTGTGTCAATTTTCCGACCTTTCGTGCCATTTAGGTGTCGATATTTTCCTGGAAATTGCCAACTTGCGAGTTTCGTTCTATAAGGAAGTTGGAGCTGTAGACAACGATATTTAACAGAATTTACAGTTAGTACATTATATAAATATATAAAACCCAATTCAACATACCATTTATCCATCAGAAACCTACATTATTATTGCATTTCTGTTTAATATCAATGTTCACGGCTCCAACTTCCTTATAGCCTAAAACTCGCAAGTGGACAAATTTGACCACTTGTGCGTTTCAGGCTTTAAGGAAGTTGGAGCCGTGAACATGGATATAAAAGAAATGTAATAATAATGTAGGTTTTTTATTAATAACAAGTAAGTTAAATTGGGTTTGATGTATTTATATATGCACTACACCCGTATTTTAGCTTGTAATTCTGCTAAATATCAACGTCTACAGCTTCAACTTCCTTATAGAACGAAACTCGCAAGTAGTCAATTAGGCTACCGGTACAGTACATTAAATATACACTGGGCCAGCAATCTTGAACTCTAACCTCTGTAACTCAAAAAGGGGCTAGAACAAACGGGTTATACGGTACATTTCCACACCTATTCCCTGGCTGACCCTTCCTAAATGGTAGACACATTAACTTGATTAGCCTACTCTAGTCGTTTGTGAGCTATAGAGCTTAATGTTCAAGTGTTTTAGCGAAATATATGAATTGACTAGGATTACGGCAAAGCTATGGTACCGGCCAAAAATACATAACTGTGTATGGTGATGGGCTGGTCTATCAGAGTGAGAACTGAGCGATCTCTGCCATACCCATAGCTTACTCTGACTGTTCCTTTAACTTATATATTTTCTAGATCTCAAGTGACGGCGTCTTTTCCGTGGATTGACCTCCCAATCTACCAAGATTGGAAGCCAAAGCGTCACATTTTTCCCTTGCCCCTCAACTTTCTCTTCATAATTGCTGAGGGGCACAGGGCCCTGGGTGGGGCTTTGGTTTCCCGGGCGTTTCCGCACCCTCCTCAGCTCCCCGCCATGGAGTGGCTTCGGTCACCCAGGCTTTATTGTGGTCGGCAGGGAGGGTTCTGTGGGGGCGCTCGGTTATGGCCTTGGATTGCTCGGGGCCTTGGGGCTGTTCGGCCAGGCAGCTTGGGGAACAACAACAACATAACTGTGTTGGTGGTGTAGGCTAATGGTTTACAACTTTAGATGCTTATGTTCTGTGTGTGGTGTCCCGAGTTCGAATCCCGGGAAGACCATATGTTTCATTGGTTTATTCAAGTACATTGGGTTTGTAATTTATGATTAATGTTAAGAACGGGGTGTTACTTAGCAGGGCGTCAAACCAGAGTAATTTGTGTACGAAGATTTGAATGAATATGCGAAGGAATAAATTAAAATTAACGTGAAATAGCAATGTTTTGGCCATTTTATCACTTCCAAAGACACCATTTGAACTGTAAGCCTCAATTTTATCTTAGCATATACAATAGTAGAGACTGAATAAACAAAGGATTCGGTTTTCGTTTAAATATTATGTTATCTCACCCTTGGCCGCTTATGACACTAGGGCGAATAGTGTCAGTGTCAGTGTCAGTGTCAATAGTGTCTCAGTGTCAGCGAATCTGAGAAAATAACGGCCCTCTTTCTGGCAATAGTTCCAGCTGATTGACTGGTGCGACCATGATTATCCATTCAGTACAGGTGCCGTCCGTTTTCACTTTTTTCTGGCTACTATTAGACGATTTTATCTAGTTTAAAAAGGGCCTCCAGCACTTAAAAGTCTTAGAACTATCTCACTTAACCATCTTTACTACCTCAGATCCTTCTTAAACGGCACGTAATTATCTCAGTATAGCTAGCCTATGACTCAAATTGCTTCAAACTTCGTGTGTCCAGGCATTTTGGCTCGAACGTCCCTTGATTTTGGCCCTGTCACTCTTTCAGCTATGAGGGAGGCACTCGCTACAGGTATTTCTGCCTTTTGTCTCCCTCACTCACATAGAAAAAAACAGTACCGGTAACATAAGCAATACGTCGCTGGTACAGAAGGGGTTAATACCTTTTTTAACTCATTCAGTACCAGGGACTTAACTTTTATCAGATTCTGGTAACTTATTAGACGATTTTATTCAGTTTAGGAAGGACCTCTAGCCATAATAAGGCTTCCAACTATCTCAACCCACCCTTTTAGCTAACACAGCTCCTTCCTAAGCTGCATACTATCTTCTAAATAAAGCTAGAATGCAATACAACACGTCGCATGTACGGTCGCGCTAATAAGTCATTACCGTACCCAGCTTTCATTGCGTTTGGCTCGCTCTGTGCTGTATTAATGTCTGACATATGTTGCTAAGGGGTGGTAAGTGTCGGAATATGTTTGTATATTTCACTCGATATGAAGAAATGAAGCTTATATATTGCTGATACCAATTATTGATCAAGTATTTGTTGATTTCATTAATTGAGTTTAGGAGTAAAGTCGGTTGGTGGAGGTAACATAATAAAAAATACTTGGTGCCGAGACATCACTTATTAGCGCGACTGTACTCAAAGGGTTAAGATTGATGCCGTTTTGACTTGAAGCCAGAAAGTAGAATAATATTGTCAATATTTTAGTATACTGGTATACAATCGCGCTATTAAGTGATGTCTCGGCACCAAGTATGTTTTGATCAATAATTGGTATCAGTATTAGTGAGCTGGGCTTGTAATTGGTGTTGGTGTGAGAGGGATCTGCCTTGTGTGGGCCAATCGGCTCATGAGTTATAGTCCGTTCATTCTAGGTTGGGCAGAAATCGTAACCTCTAACCTCTGTAACTACAAATCGGCTTGACCATATGGGCTGTAAATCTCCACACTGGCTGACTCTTCTTTAATGGTAGAAATATTAACTCTATTACTCTAGTAGCTTGTGAGTTATGGAGGGTAGAAGTTATGATCTCGCCTACCTATAATGAATGAATTATAGCCTACCTTACAGTTGACTCATTCAATACCAGTGACGTCCTTGTTATTATGTTCTGGCAACTATTAGACGATTTGATTCAGTTTAGGAATGACGTCTACCAATGAAAAGACTACGGACTAGATAATGTGATCCTTTTAACTACGGTACTATATATCCTTCCTAAGCTTCATAAAATACCTAAAACTGTAACTCAAATCAATTAAAAAAATACGTCAGCGATACTGATTGGGTTAACTTGGAGTAGCTGTTATAACCAGGCTATCGGCGCCTTACATAATCTTAGCGGTCCTAGAATATTGCTTATCATGAGTTAGGCTATATAATCCGTTACAGGTACGGTACCTAATACAGGTTCCAATCCAGGTAGGATCACATGCTTTTATTAATTTCATTAGGTGGTGTTTGGTGATGGGAATGAAATCAATATAAAAATCGATTATAGCTAAGCAACATTGCCTAATTTAGCTAATGGGATACCGGTACGTAGTTATTATATTTTATGATCCTGTGAACCAGACTATTTATATATTAGTTTCGAGATAACGGTAGATGCTATTATTCAGCTGAGGCAGGACCTATCTGAACCAAGCAATAGATTGCAATGACAAGCGGGAACATTTTGGCGGGAAAGTGGTGACATGTCGAACTATTGAAACCAGGTCATTTATTGCAGCATTATGGCTAGTATTAGACTATTATATTGACCTTAGGGCCTTTTGAAAACAAAGGGCGAGAAAGAATATCGCGATCAGGCTAAAAGCTTTCTCCCAGCATATGTTAGGGTCTACTTTGCGAAGCGGAAGGCTGCACAAGGTATGTAATGGGGTCAACAGAAAATGAGAACCCCCCCCCCCCCAAGTAGGCATGCTTGTGGAGAGAGAGAGAGAGAGTACCGGGTGGGTCTCTCTCTCTCTCTCTCTCTCTCTCTCTCTCTCTCTCTCTCTCTGCACGCGAGAAAGAATAGGCCTACTCGGTACGAAGTGTTTGTCTTAAGGGGAGGCAGGCCGTTTTTCTGGACCCCCTTCTCCCTAATGTTTAGCCCCACTAGTTATGAGATTATAAGACGTTCGGTCCATTAGTTTGGCGATTTTAACACCTTTCGCCCCATTTAGTTGTCAATTATAAGACCTTTCGTGCCATTTAGGTGTCGATTATTTCCTGGCGAGCGATAGCGAGCCTACAATTTTAAGAGGACCCGGCCGTTATCGAAAAAAGTACAAATTTGGCCGGGACATTTTTCTACCGAATTTTTGTAAAGAACTTTCGCCCCATTTATGTCACTTTTAAGACCTTTCGTGCCATTTACGTGTCGATTTTGTCCTGGCGAGCGATAGCGAGCCTGTAATTTAAGAGGAATCGGCCTTCGGCCTAGGCTGTGTATTATTTCATATAGGGTATAGGGCCTAGGCTGTGTATTATTTCATATAGGGTATAGGGCCTAGGCTGTGTATTATTTCATATAGGGTATAGGGCCTAGGCTGTGTATTATTTTCATATAGGGTATAGGGCCTAGGCTGTGTATTATTTCATATAGGGTATAGGGCCTAGGCTGTGTATTATTTTATATAGGGTATAGGGCCTAGGCTGTGTATTATTTCATATAGGGTATAGGGCCTAGGCTGTGTATTTTCATATAGGGTATAGGGCCTAGGCTGTGTATTATTTCATATAGGGTATAGGGCCTAGGCTGTGTATTATTTCATATAGGGTATAGGGCCTAGGCTGTGTATTATTTCATATAGGGTATAGGGCCTAGGCTGTGTATTATTTTATATAGGGTATAGGGCCTAGGCTGTGTATTATTTTATATAGGGTATAGGGCCTAGGCTGTGTATTATTTCATATAGGGTATAGGGCCTAGGCTGTGTATTATTTCATATAGGGTATAGGGCCTAGGCTGTGTATTATTTCATATAGGGTATAGGGCCTAGGCTGTGTATTATTTCATATAGGGTATAGGGCCTAGGCTGTGTATTATTTCATATAGGGTATAGGGCCTAGGCTGTGTATTATTTCATATAGGGTATAGGGCCTAGGCTGTGTATTATTTCATATAGGGTATAGGGCCTAGGCTGTGTATTATTTCATATAGGGTATAGGGCCTAGGCTGTGTATTATTTCATATAGGGTATAGGGCCTAGGCTGTGTATTATTTCATATAGGGTATAGGGCCTAGGCTGTGTATTATTTCATATAGGGTATAGGGCCTAGGCTGTGTATTATTTCATATAGGGTATAGGGCCTAGGCTGTGTATTATTTCATATAGGGTATAGGGCCTAGGCTGTGTATTATTTCATATAGGGTATAGGGCCTAGGCTGTGTATTATTTTATATAGCTAATAGGGCCTAGTATGTGTATTATTTCATATAGGGTATAGGGCCTAGGCTGTTATATAGGGTATTAGGCTTTTACTCCTTCGACCTCCATCAAGCTAACAAGACACCTTCCTCCAAGATCAATGTGTACAATTTTCGATAGAAAATATTTCGGCCCAAGGTTCGTCTTAATTAACAGGCTCGCTATCGCTCGCCAGGAAAAAAAATCAACACTCAAATGACACGAAAAACCTTAATATTGACAAGGAAATGGGGCGAAAGGTCTTAAAATCGCCTAACTAATGGGCCGAACGTCTTAAAATCTGAAAACTTGGGGCTAAACATGAGGAAGGGGGGCCAGAAAAACGATCTACTCCCCTTAAGAGGAGGTTTTCACCTGAGGTTTATTTTAAGACTCCCTATCTCCCTCATGTTTAGCTCCATTCGTTTTGAGATTGTGAGAAGTTCGCCCCATTAGTCTGGCGACTTTAAGACCTTTCGCCCCATCTGTCCATATTGAGAACTTTTGTGCCGTTTACGCGATTGTTATAATTATTTCCTGGCGAGCGATAGCGAGCCTGTTATTTAGGAGGAACTGTGCTTTGACTGGGAAATTTTTCTACCGACAAATGTACATATTTAGCTCCAAGAGAGTTGCTTAGGTTATTTTTGTAATGCTTGATGGATATCTAGGAAACAAACAAAAAACCTCCCCAGTAAAACCTATTGGCAACTAGATTACAATAAAACGCCATTGTAGTAACCCCTTCTGTACCGCCATTGTAATAACCCCTTCTGTACCGCCATTGTAATAACCCCTTCTGTACCGCCGACGTGTTTTTAACTTTATGCTGGATATTTATAGACGATTTTATTCAGTTTAAAAAGAGCCTCCAGCAATTCACAGGCTTCGAAGTATCTCACTTAACCCTTTTTGCTACCACAGATCCTTCCTAAACTGTAAAAACTCGTCTAAATATTGCTAACATCAACTTGAAGAGACGTCGCCGGTAAAGATGGGGTTAAGTGTTAATCAAAGTGAACTGAGTAACCGCCAACGGTGTGAGAGAGAGAGAGAGAGAGAGAGAGAGAGAGAGAGAGAGAGAGAGAGAGAGAGAGAGAGAGGGGGGGGGGGGGAGGGCTTGACCTTGGATATCTCTCTCTCTCTCTCTCTCATGTTTAGATCTATTAGTTTCGAGAAGTTTTCCCCATTGGCGACTAAGATGTTTCGCCCTATCTGTCAATATTAATACCTTTCGTGCCATTTACGCGATGTTTATCAATATTTCTTGGCGAGCGATAACGAGCCTGTTAGGAGACTGCCCTTCCCCTGAAGAGAGAGAGAGAGAGCATTTTTGGCTTTTGGAGCCTTTTCCTTTGTATTCTGGCTAACGATAGACGGAGGGAAGGAGGTTTGAACATGACTTGACCTTGGATCTCTCTCTCTCTCTCTCTCTCTCTCTCTCTGACCATTTGTTTCTACCAGTGTCTATAGGCCTAATCAATTATATTTTAAATTAATCAGAAAATAGGATTGGGCGGGAAACGTGTGACATTATTTCTAGAAGTTTCACCGCTTTCGCGCCCAAATTTTGCCGCCTGAGAGAGAGAGAGAGAGAGAGAGAGAGAGACGAAATGGGGCGAAAGGTGTTAAAATCGTCAAACTATTGGGCCGAACGTCAACTTTTTTCAAAACTAATGGGGCTAAACACGAGGTAGAACTTTAGAGGTAGCCTACTATGGTACCGGTGTATCTAATTTAGGGTAGGCTACTTCTTTAAGGGGAGGTATTTAGTTTGTTCCCTACGTTTTCATCAAGCTTAAAATTACACCCCCTAGATACACCCCCTTACAAGATAAATTTTTACATTTTTCGGTAGAAAAATGTCCCGGCCGGAGGCCGGTTGCTCTTAAATTACAGGCTCGCTATCGCTCGCCAGGAAAAATCGACACCTTAACGGCACGAAAGGTCTTAAAATTGACAGAAATGGGGCAACATGTCTTAAAATGTCAAAACTACTAGGGCGAACGTCTTAAAATCTCAAAAGCAATGGGGCTAAACATGAGGGAGAAAGGGGTCCAGAAAAAATGCCTCAAGTAGAAACCTGGCGAACGGTAGGGAGGCAGCATATTTGTAAAACAAAAAATTGACAGCAGGCCAAATATTGTAAATTTTTCCATGTAAAAATGTCTCTGAGGCCGGATTTCTCCATACAATGCTGGCTCGCTATCGCTCGCCAGGAATAAATCGATACCTGGATGGGGATAAACGTCTCAAAACAGTAGGCTGAATGGGACCGAATGGATACAAGCCAGAGAAAGAGACTTGGTAAAAAATAGCAGGTCACACCCCCCCCTTTAAGTTGTATCACATGGTCTACTGATAGCCAGAGGTGGAACATGAGCCATAGCCTGTTCCAAGTAGATGGCCCACAAATGGTCAACTCTAACCTCTAATTCAGTATTCAGTATGTTTCTAGTTTCCTCCCTAGACCTCCATCACATTAAAAAAAAAAAAAAAAAAAATCCATTAGATCCCCCTTCTAGATTAAGTTGTACATTTTTCGGTAGAAAAATGTCCAGGCCAAGATCGGTTCTTCCAACATTACAGGCTCACTATCGTTCGCCAGGGAAAACAATCGACACCTAAATAGCACGAAAGGTCTAAATATTGACGAAGAAATGGGGCGAAAGGTCTTAAAATCGACTAACTAATGGGGCAAACATCTTAACGTCTGAAAACTAATGGGGCTAAACATGAGGGAGAAAGTGGTCCAGAAAACCGGCCCATATCCCCTTAAGCAAATGGGCTGCAAATATCCAAACCTATTCCCTGGCTGACCCTTCCCAAATGGTAGAAATATTAACTGGATTACTGCAGTGGTTTGTGAGATATAGAGGTTAATGTTCAAGAGTTATAGCCTACTTATTTGAAACAGGGTATAGTGTTAAGGGAGCCCACCTCGCTTTTTTTTTCCTCTTTCTCTCCCTCTCTCTTTGGCTTGTATCCATTCGGCCCCATTCAGCCTACTGTTTTAAGACGTTTACCCCCATCCAGGTGTCAATATTAGTCAGCATACACAGTATATATTTTTGTTTTGATAGCAAGCTAAATTTGTAGGCTACATTTTTCGATAGAATAATATCTCCGGCGAAGCCGGATTTCTCCATACTATGCTGGCTCGATATCGCTCGCCAGGAAGATATCGACACCTGGATAGGGATAAACGTCTTAAAACAGTTGGCTGAATGGGTCCGAATGGATACAAGCCAGGGAAAGCGAGAAAAGGAGAGAAAGATTTAAAAAAAAAACGGTGACCCCCCTTAACTAGCTCATCCGACGTATTTTTTTATGTTTCTTTTCATTACCCCTTCCTGTACCGGCGAAGTGTTTTATATTTAATTTCAGCTGCATTTAGACGATTTTATAAAGCTTATGTAGGATGTGTGGTAGGCTGGCTATCTAAAAAGGCTTAATCGAGACAGTCTGTAGTCTTTCAATGGGTAGACGTCCTTCCGAAAACTGAATAAAACCGTCTGATAGTTAACTGTCAGAATATAATGACAAGATCTTACCGGTACAGAAGAGGTTGTGGATAGGTGGAATAGGCTGCCAAGTGCTATAGTGGGATCAAGAACGATAGGGAGGTTTAAGATCAAATTAGATAGGCATATGGAGATGGGTTGGGTGTGATGGGGATCTGTCAGGTGTGGGGCTCTGTAGACCCCCGTTTTTCTGACCTCTGACCGTTTCGGTGAGGTCAGTCCAAATGGTGTTTTTAAGCTGGGCTTATAATTAGGGTCGGGTGTGACAAGGATCTGCCTTGTGTAGGCCAATCGGCTTTCTGCAGACTCCCATTTTCTTATGTTCTTATAAGAAAATGGGAGTCTGCAAAAAGCCGATCGGCCCACACAAGGCAGATCCCTGCCTTGAGGGTTATGATTGTGTTTAAGAGGGGTCACCCTTTTTTTTGTTATATCTTTCTCTCCTTTTCTCTCTTTCCCTGGCTTGTATCCTTTCGGCCCCATTCAGCCAACTGTTTTAAGACGTTTCTCCCCATCCAGGTGTCGATTTTTTCCTGGCGAGCGATAGTGAGCCAGCATTGTATGGATAAATCCGGCTTCGCCGGAGACACAAATTTATCTTGCTGTCAAAACAAAAATATATATATGGTGGCTCGCTACCGCTCGCCAGGAAAATATTGACACCTGGATGGGGGTAAACGTCTTAAAACAGTAGGGTGAATGGGGACGAATGGCTACAAGCCAAAGAGAGAAGGAGAGAAAGAACAAAAAGCGAGGTGGGCTCCCTTAACATTTTTGAGACGTTTATGTGTAGTTTGCCTCCTGAGCTAAACACAGGATATAATCAACACCTGAAGTGGGTGAAGCTTCTCATGACCGGCACACTAATGGGATGAAACGACTTCTAGGGTGAATCAGGGTGGGTTAAACACAAAGAAAATAAGACACCCTTGGATTACATTGGGTTAATGCAATGTCATTTTCCTATCTGCCTGCCATCCTTATTGCCTATACCTATGTTACTGCCTGCCCATCTTGTATGCCTGGTATCGACACCTATTATTCCCTGGCTGACCCGTCCCAAATTGTATCCTTCCTTCTTGCCTGCCTGCCTTTTATGATCCCCCCTTCCTGTATTTCTCCCCATCCCTCCAAATTTATCTCCCCCTTCCCTTTTGAGCTAACTCGAGACGCCTTTGTGCAGGGCTTCATTTAATTTCTCTCCATTTTTTTCCCCGCCTCAAATTCGCGGGCCTTGAACTATTCTATTTTCTACGCATATGTTCAGTGCTATAGTCTATCAAACCTACCCAAATTAGCATGGAACATGTTCAGGAATTGTTATGTATTGTGTTTGTGATTTTAGAGTACTTGGTAAATTAGTTTGTGAAGAGAAAATTTAAATAAAGAGGATGAATTAATTTGGTGTATTGTTCTGCGGTCTCTCCTTTGATGGGAGACCGAGCCGCGGGCGATGCTGTCGCTCACACGCTCAGTCAGTCGGAGATAAGCGCCCGCCAAGGTAAGGTGTTTGTCTCTGTTCTCCATATAATCGCGTTGTTTTACCATTATACCATATATTTATTGATTTTTGTGATGTAATTGGGTGTTGTAAGTTATTATGAACGTGTACATATGTTTTTTAATGTCTACAACTACATAATTTTGCTTGTTTTTCAGATTTCCAGTCTCCAGCATCTAGCCTCGGTGCAGGTCCCAGGGGGTACCACCTGTCACCAGAATATCTTTGTGAGTATAGTGCATTTTATTTAATGTTTACATGCTAACACTTAGACATGCTTATAGCCTGAACATACACGTTTGCTCACATGCACACGCTTACATATGCATACACACATGCTTACTTACACGCGCGCTTTTACACACGATTACGTACACAAACATGAACATGCTTACACTCGCAAGCTTATAGGCCTATAGCCTGCACACGCATACACACACGCGCGCTTTTACACACGATTGTTTACACAAACATACACATTCTTACTCTCACGCTTACACACACACACATAGGCTTACATACACACACATTGTGGAACGGTGGTGGTGATAGTAATAATAGCCTATTCATATTATTTACTTGCTTCATGTCTTCCATTCTAATTGCCCACTTGCGAGTTTTGGTCTAGGCCTAGTCCTATAAGGAAGTTGGAGCTGTGGCCGTCAATATTTATAATAATTATCAGCTAAAATACGGTCATTATACATTTATGAATACATAAAACCAAATTGATCATACATTTAAATACATCCTCATTACTTCCTCCACACTCCCGCTTTTTTTTTTTATTTATTTTCCACTCTTATTCCATCATCTTTATTGTCTGCCTTTAATTTCCTGCTCTGTCATGAATTACCAACCTAATCTCTTCGTCCACACTCCCGCCTTTATTTCCCTTCCCGTTATTCCACCATCTTTATTCTAAGTATCTTCCCTCCTTACTATTCCCATTTGTCTTCCATTTACCACCTCCCTACTGTTTTCATTCATCCCTCCCTACTTTATATCCTTTATATCTCTGGTATTCTTATTGTCCGGTAATGAAATTATTCACCTTCCCGCCATGTGACTTTCCGCGCCCGAGAAAGAAAGAAAGAAAGAAAGAAAGAAAGAAATGTGACTTCGCGGGAGGTGGGGGAGGCTACAATTCCCGCCAATGTCAGTTATAGTGTGACATTTGCGGGGGGGGGGGGAGAGTAGGAGGTAGAGGCGGGACGTCACTCAGGAGTCAGGACTCAGGATTTACCCTTTTACAGCCATTTATGTGATATGGTTTGTGTAGTTTAGAGATAAATGATAAATGCACTTGGTATTATTGTGAGCAAAAGTAAAGTTGTTTAATATCCGTGTCCTTTTTGTTTTGCAGAAATATGAAGCTGTCGGCCCCCGCGCGCACCGAGGGGGGATTGGCACCGCGCACCAAGGGGGATTGGCGCTACTTTTCCCGCCATTCTTATTTGGTGAGTATAGTGGTGTAATACTTGGTTTTATGATTTTTTCCTTTCACTTACACACACACACACATGATAAATGTGTCATTGGAGGTGGGAATTAACGAGCTTGCTCACTCCCGCTAATACAACTAGAGTAAACACACACACACACACACACACACAAACACAAGGGGGATTGGCGCTACTTTTCCCGCCATTCTTATTTGGTGAGTATAGTGGTGTAATAACTTGGTTTTATGACTTTTTTCCTTTCACTTACACACACACACATGATAAATGTGTCATTGGAGGTGGGAATTAACGAGCTTGCTCACTCCCGCTAATACAACTAGAGTAAACACTCTCCTCTCTCTCTGATGAGGTGGCAACATTCGCTCTCCTCTTATTTCTAAATGTAATTGTTTACCCATTGGGGATTATGAAGCATGTTGGCAGTTTATTCTGGCTATTATTAGAATTATTTTGAAATTGTAGACAAGATGGGTTGGGTCCGAAAATGATCTGCCTTGTGTGGGCCAATCGGCTCTGCAGACTCCCGTTTTCTTATGCCCTTAGAATGATTCGGGAGTTTATATATGGAAGTCAGGGGTGAGTTGACAGTTTTTACCTTTTAAATTCCCACATATCCTTCCTAAGCTGTATAAAATCGTGAAATGATAGCCAGAATAAACTATAAATGCCTCATGGTCCTTAAGAGGTTATGGCATTTTATGGATCTGCATATTACTGTTTTTAAGGTTTGATAGCATAATGTTTAGTGCGCGGAATTTCGGTGTGAGTATCGTAGGTTATGAATCCATGAAGTAACCACATGTATTAATTAGTTTCATTGATTTCATTAATTATTACGTTTATTTGTAAGTTTATTGGTGAGTTGGTGATATGATGTCCTGTGCATTTATTTACGAATGAGATAGGAAGGTGGAGGGAGGGATGAGATAGGGGGAGTAGGGAGGGATGGGATAGGGGGAGTGGGGAGTACAAAGGAAATCAAGCAACAACAGATCTAGTGACCCTTCTAGGTTGCATGTCCTCCAAAACACTGAGGATCAAGTGTCCAAACAGTGGTTTAGAGTGGGTAAGGGAACATTGGAAAGGGAATTACTGCCCTGGAACTAATGTCCGTGGCAGGATTAGGAAGTTAGTAGAGGACAGATGGGTTAGTAACTGGAGGGAGGAATGGAAGACGGAGGGGGGTGAGGAGGAAGGAATGGAAGAGGGGGGGGGGGGGAGGGTAAGAGATATAAAGGGGGAGTTGGGAGGGAGGGAGGAATGGAAGACGATAGGGGGAGTGGGTAGGAAGGAATGGAAGACGGCAGGGGGAAGGTAAGGGAGAGGCGATGGTCATGTATCTTGCTGTGAAAGAGGTTATTTTGTAATCAAGAACTTTATTATATATATACCGGTATATATATATATATATATATATATATATATATATATATATATATATATATATATATATAGAGAGAGAGAGAGAGAGAGAGAGAGAGATAATAACTTCATTAACTGTTGTACTTAACATAATAACTTTCATTAAATGTTATTTATTTATTTTTTGTCTTACTGTGTTGGTGGTGTAATGGTTTAAATGCTTATATATAAAGTTTATATATATATATATATATATATATATATATATATAATATCTAAGTTATATATATATATATATATTAAGTTAAGGAACATCCTACATTACAAACCCCAATGTACTT